>KZ506914.1:44057-59061 GCA_002844005.1 Limosa lapponica baueri | reverse complement strand
GCACGCCCGGGGCGGCGCGGGCGCGAGGCCGGCGGCAGGTGCGGCGCGCGGGGGGCGGCCCCGCCCCTCTCCCCTCAGGGAGCCGCGGGGCTGAGGGGGTCAGGGGGGCTGATGGCTCCCTGCCGGGGCTCCTCAGGGCCGCCCTCCCGCTGAGCTTGGAGGGCAGGCACCGCTCCTCGGGCTGCACACGCGTGGGGTTACAGCGTCAACCGCCCCTCTTGTGGGTGCGTATCCCTCGGGGTGTGGCGCTGTGAGGGGCTTGAGCCGTTTGTCCGGCTGTTCGCTGCTCCGAGAGACCCGTATGTGCTTGCTCTGGGGAGGCCTGGTGCTCCCTGGCGCTGGTCCTGGCCCGGAACTGTAGGGGAAGGGGTAACGTTGGCCTGGAAGTCAGGGGAAGGCCGGGAGCCCCTCTGAGGGACAGTGTCTGCCCCAGTTTTCCTGACGTGACAAGGTCCTGCGCTGAAATTTCCACCCAGATTCAGTGCTCTCACCAGAGGCAGTTTTACGGGCAGAGCCCCTCAGGAGGGTGTTGGTGAGCTCCTGTGGCAAGGGCTACTCATGGCCCTGTTTGCTGACTGGGCAGGAGGAAGGCCCTGGAAGGCCCGGAAAATAACTCTCACCTCCATCATCTGGAGAGGAGCATACAGCCTGCCCTGCCATCTTTGATCAGGTACAGAATGGAGGTCTTGGATGAGTTTGATAACCAGTATTCCCTCACTATTTCATTTTGCAAGCTGTTTTCTTTAGAGGACTTTGAGAAGCAGTCTTTGTGCTGCAGAAACAAGGTGAAGAAAGAAGCTGGCTTGATAACTTATTTGAAGGCACTTGCAATGCCTTCCTAGTGAGGATCACTGGAGCTTTGAGGGTATTAGGATGATAATGAGATAGGATGGTGAATTGCATTTTGTTTTGGGTTTGTTTTTTGGTGTTTTTTTTTTTAAAGAGTGTGTGTGTCTCAGCTGAATGCTCCATATTGAATCCTAGTTTTGTACCAGTATTCATTGCTTATTTTTCCTCAGGTTTTTGTGTACATGAATTTTCTGGAAATATTGGTCTCTTGGGGTCCTCCACAGAAATCCTTAGGATCCTGGATGCACTCCTGTCATACAGCTAGGATGAATCATTTCTAGGGCTGGAAGTGCAATATGAAGTCTCCTGTCCTTACACGCTAGCTTTGATTCTGAAATTGTTGCTTGTAGAGCAGTAAAGGTTCTAAGTAAATGTAAACATTACTGAAATCACTACCACTTTGTAGTGGTAAATGATAAATCCCAATGTAGAGAAAAATGTAAAATACCATTACTATCTAGAAGAAACACTGTACTTTTGAGCTGTATCATCACAAGCAGGGAAGAGAGCTGGGGTGCAGTTGGAAGCATTTCAGAAGCTGTTGGTATAAATTTTCCCTGTCGTAGGAACTCTAGATTTGAGGTGAGTAGTATATCTGCTCCTGGCACCCAGCATTTGGGGCATGCTAGTATTCCCTAGATAAACTCAGTGGGTAAATGAAGGCACCAATTTGTTCTGTATCTGTCTTACTCCATACAGATTTTTATAAACCTGCACTTATGTTTGGTCCCTTGATGGTTCTCCTCGTTTACATGCTGCTTTGGTGGTGCACAAGACCTAACAGTAGATTTAACCAGCCCCTGAGTGAGCCCATATGTAGGGGATCTTCCCACATAAAATAAAGTGACAGGTCCTAGGCAATGGGAGAGGCAGGGAGGGTTGAAGGGGTTGTGCTCTTACCCTGTTTTATGGTGGAGAGCGTTCCTTGGAAAGACAGAGACAGTATGGAGGTCTGAACAAGGCTTAATGCTTTTTTTCATGTTGATTTTGGGAGACTCTTTCTTGAGGACTGGAAGACAAAAACTTTACCCAGCTTGTCTGACATTTCCAGTGACTGTGTGGACTGTGGGTAGACTGCTCAGGTCTACTACCACATGCCTGGCAGAACTTGCTCCCGGAGCCAGTGTTTTGACACCTGGAAAGAAAAGAGTAGGTTCAATACCACTCTATACAAATACGGTGTTTGTGCTGTGGCTGTTCGTACAGCAGTTATTTGCAGTACAGAGGACAGCATGCAATTTATCCTGGCTTAATAGATGGGAGAAGTGTTTTTACGATAGTGTGAAGAGAACTGAATATAGGTGGAGTGTTACAAGTGAGGGAGTGGAGGTGATGGCTTGCAACAGTGTGTACAAGGATGGGTCTTAAACCTGACTTCCTAGATGTGAGGCCTTGCTGAGCAAATGCTTAGATGCTCACCTCTCTGTGCCCCATTGAGCTGAGCTGCATACTTCTGTTTAGAAAGAACGCAAATGTTCGGTTGATTTAATTGCTCTGTCATGCTTCCTTACCTCCTCGAACTGCTGTTGTCTCTTGGCAGTGAGGATGAGATGAATTCGTACGCTGTTTGTTCCCTGTGCTTTAGCCTGCGATCAGCACATGCTTCCCTCCCACCGTATCTGCATGGGAAGGTAGGTAAAAGGCTGTTGAAAAGGGACTTCTGCTCCCTTCTCCAATACACCAAGCATAGTGTTGCTGCAGCAACCAGTAGGGCAACTGCTGCTGACTCCAGCTCTTCTGCATCCCAATAGTATGTGCCATAAAAGGAGGGCATGGCCTTCTCTGTCCAGTATGGGTAGCTATACCTCCTTCCCTATAAAGTGGTTGAGGTGATTCATCTGCTAAATGCTGCATACAAGCACTGTCTTGTTTTTCAAACTGCGAAGTAGTGGTGTTGTGGGTTTGGTAATAGCCTAAGAGTGTTTAGTAGACTACTTCAGCAGAGGGTTAAGTGTAATAGGACAAGCTGGAGAGGGAAAGGCCCTGTGTTACTGGCTTCTGGTCTCTGGAGTGTGCCGGTGGGGGGTAGTGGTTCAGCGCAGAGCTTTCTGAAATGTCCCTTCTCCCTTGCTTGCTGCTCCCAAATGCTGCTCGCCATGGGATCTGCCAGTGTCACTGCCAGCTCCTTGCAGAAGGAGCTCAAGGAAAGCACCAGAAAGGTGGCTGGTGTTCTGTGGTCTTTTTTTTTAGAAGATATTACCCCAGATCAATTGTTTTGCTGCTGGATACAGTATCGTATGTCCCTCTCTTTTGTCACCACCTGAGCAGAAACCACTTGCTGCAACTGCAAGTTTCTATAGGAGGAACATACTCACTTGCCCTGCAAGACATCTGATTTATCTTCCATTTTGCTGGGCATCACAAAAACTTACTTCCTGGATTTTTGGGGATGGTATTCATGAGCTGTAAGCTCCATGTTTCATCTCCCCATTTAAAACAAGCTTTCCTGTTTGATCGGCTCTTCACAGCTCCAAATTTCCCTCTGACTGAAAGGGCCAATCACCATAAATCTGGCAGAGCTTTAGGAATTGCCTTCAACCCATTTGGTGGTGTGTAACTCAATAAATGGGAGGTTATTATTCTCCTTTGTGCTAAGCTGTGAAAATGCATAAAAAAGCATTTCTTTCTTGTCTCAGCCCCAATGCTGTTTACCCCAAGCGACAAAGAGACTCATCTTAGTGAGAAGGCAGCCTTAATCCCACTTGTGTGGGATAGTGTAGTCTCAATTTCCTGAGGATCCCCCAGCTTTCCTTACCTGCAAGGCAGAGCTTCTTTACTGTAGCAATAGTAGGCACACAGAGAGACGAGGGGCCTTGCTGCAGCCATGGTCAGTTCCGCTCACAGACACAGTGTGAAGCCCAATTAAATTCTGTTATGCCAAGTGCTAAAAAGGGGAGGGTCATAATCTGATTTTTGTCATATGCCACCTGCTTGAGTGAGGAGCCAAGCACTGCTGCCCTCCCATCAGCAGCACTTTATGTCAGACTAGGAACTCTGGGGCACAGATTGACTTATTGCAGAAATTCAGTCTTTAGAATGACAGACTCCAGTTGGATTTTCTTCTCCTTGACCCTTGCCAATGCGAAGATAAAAGATGACACTGGAAAACTGGATGCAGCATGTGTCTAAATCTTTCTATGTATTTCTTCCTTTTGCAAGAGTCTTCTGATAAAGGAATAGAACAATGCCCCAGAAATCCTGTTTTATTAGCAAAAAGGCACATTTCTGATTTGCATATGCTGAAACTGCATATGTTGTCTGGGTCTCAGCAAGGGCAAGCAGCGCTTAGGTCGCTCAAAAGCTCTCTCATGTAGTGTGTAAAATTCACAGCTCTGTATTGTGAGGCCCTCTAACACAAAATGGTTTTTGTTTTTGTTTTTTTTTTTTTCTCTTTTTCTCCCCTCTCCTCTTATTTTTAGCCTTAGTAATTGTTACCTGCTTGCCTAATTGTCCTGACAGGGTGAGTGGGTATGAATTTCTTATTGTCCCTCTGTGTCCCCTGCATGATTTCCTGTATCTATCAGGATTTGGGTGCATAGGTGACAGCACTTAGCTGTCCAGCCCCTGTTGGGGACCCGTGCAGTTACAAAAGCTCACAGAACCAATACAAGAGGAGGAAAAGGATTCATGGGCTCCTTTGTGATGTTATTCTAAATGCATCATCCACCTCTTTTTTTTAAGACTCCAAACAAACAAATCAAAGCTGTCTAACAGCCCATGTATGTGAATTTCCTGTCCCTACAGAAAGAAGGCATCAGCCAGAAGGAATCTGGCATCTGAAAGATATTTTCACAGTATCTGTCAGTGATGAAAATGGCCAGACCAGTAGGACTGGAGAGGCGAAGTCCTCTATCGTAAATTTACTCTCTCACCACTATTATCTTTTCTGTAATCTAAAAACACAATTGCTAAGGCCAAGTTAATTCAGATCTCAAAAACCCTGCACTGAGACACCATAAAGAATGGCTGGGTGTAGTGATAAGAAACTCTGACGTCAGGCATTTGGCTGAGACCCTCCTCATTCCTTTCACATTGACTTTAGACAGCCTGTTGCTTTCAGTTGCTGTTTACTTGTGGCTGTCCTAGGACAGGTTATGTGAGACTCCATCTGTCCTGCCCAAGCCCTAGGTTTTGAATGAACAGACTGAACAGAAACCAGTAAGTTGGCACTGGTTTGAAATACTTTTTTTTCTTTTTTTTTTTTTCTCCTCTTTCTCACCTTCTCACAGCTGCAAAGACTGGGAAGGGGTGACATCCAGGGCTGTCACAGGGGAAGAGGCACACTCTGGAGGGTAGATTTAGTCTCCTTCACTCCAGGGTTCCTGAACCTCTCAAGTTCAGCATGCCTGGGGTCTTTGGTCCTTTTCCAGAAGTCGTGAATAAGCAGGTCTGTCAGGAGGAGCAATCTGACTGTAAGATGTGGGAGGCAGCACTTACAACTTACCCACCAGGCACAAGTCCTCCAGGCCATCTGCAATCTGTGTTGCCCTCACTGGAGCACAGGATGTGAAATATCTTTCTCAGGCTGCAGGACTCAATTACAGAGTTTGCTCTGAGAATTTGCCCAGAAACAAAATCAAGATTTGCCAAATAGGAAGTAGCTTTTATTTCTTTTGGGTAACTTCAACCCCGCTTTCAGAGGAGGAGCAGCAGAAAAATCCATTATAAGGCACTCTCAGCTCCTCTATCCAAACCTCAGGAGCTTGTCCTAGTAGGAACAGCTGTAAGAAAAAGGGAAGAGCATAAGCTATCGATTCAGCTAATTTTGTGGTTAAAAAACCCCCCTGTTCTTGTGTTGTTGTCTGATGCATACTTTTGCCACTCACAGATGGACAGAGCTACAACTTCAAGCCCTGATCTAAAATACTGGTGGACTGGTCTAACAACCGAGAGTCAGAAAAGGTAGAAGATGATTGAATCGTGGAGGATGAGGCTGGCTTAAAGCAGACCAGGTAGATAGAAATGATCTGTGTTTCCTTCCTGGTGATGGGGGAAGAGAACACTGCTCAGGCTCTGCAACACACTTTTTCTGTTAGTTTCAGCCAGTAACACAAAGACTACCTCTTTTTGTTTAGTCTTATAGGAGCAATATTTCTCCCCCTCCTCCCTTGCAAATTCTGCGTAGGCTGAGAGAATAAAGCTGAACACTAGGTCAATGATTTTACTGAGTTTGTTGTTTTCCCACAGCATGGCTAATTTGCATCCTATAGAGCTCAGCCCTGGAGGTTTCTGTAACTCCCTCCAGGCTGGTAACTACATCAGTAAGATGAGAAACACGAACTTCTCAGGATAGGTCTTTGCTAGCTACCTGCAATGACATAGTTATCTTCTGATAGCTCTTATCTCTCTGCATTGCATCTTCCCACACAAATAGTCCCCAAGGAGTGACAAGGGAAGGTGTCAATCAGCATTAGAGTGATGTAGATCTGGCTTTTGCTGTAGAATCTTTAGGCTTTCTCTGGCATTTCTCAGTTGAGCGAATGTACTTCTCAACATGTTCCCCAAGACACCATTAAGAGGTGAAGTGCTCTGATCGTGTTCTAAAAGAAGTCAATTTTAGTAGTGCTAGCTCAGCTTAGCAGAAAAAAAATATGGAATTCCTTTGCCTCAGCCTTGTATACTTGTATATATATGCTCATTAACACATAATAATAAACCGTGCACAGGAAATTTACTGTAATGTTCATTTACTGTAAGTCATTGTCCTAGTGACTTAAAAGTATACAGCGCGATCAGTGAAGGGTCAGGATAACACGACTCATTTATTAGTGACACTGAAGAGACACCCTGACTCCTCTCCCACAGGCTCAGCTGCTGAACTGGAGAAGAGGCGGGGACAGATGTGGGAAGTTTAGTTACCTGTCACATTGCTAACGCCAAGTCCTCACTGGAAATGTTTTCTTGTTTTAGACTTCTTGGCAATGCTCCCACATCTCAAAATGCTGGCTCTACCGGCGCTAAACCTCCAGCCCCTGTTTTTAACACACCTATGTCATGCAAGTTTCAAGGTGGTCCAGGAGACAGGGATAGTGAGAAACCCAGCCCCCGTTCCTCTGCTAAGGAGGCATAAATATCTCTTCTTACATGGAAGAACCTATGCAAATAAACACTCTGTGCAAGCTCCCTGGCTGTGTGTGGAGACTCTGCTATGCCTTAGCGATGATTTCTGCAAAAGCTTTGGTTGGCAGGACAGCTGTACTGTGCTACAGATGCAGTGACATCTGTGAGCTTTCTTCACCACCAAACAACAGATATCTAACCTGCTGGGAAATGGGATCCATTAAACGAGCACAGAATTCAGGCAGAGGTCCTGAACTTATCTCCCTTGGCTTCTAAGTGAAGCCACCTCTCCTCTGATCCATTATAGCCATGTTAAACGTGGCTATATTAAGATACTTAACATGAAATACTTTAAGTATCTTAATTCCCTCTACCCTCTGCAGAAATTGGGTGCCTAAGTATCCCTTAGATTCTGTGCTTTACTTGCTTCTGCCTGGCATGGATTTGAATCAACAACAAAGCAAAAAAGAACTTTGCATCATGTGGTCAGTTGTCCTTGCTTTGCTACTTGACCTTTTCGCAGATGTCTCTGGCATCCTTGCTTCCAACCGCTTGTTACAGTTTCTTGCCAAAATATTAACACAGGACATGTTATGTGGAGAGCAGGACTGGGGAATTTGGAAGACCCCAACAATTAATCTCTCTGCCAGAAGGGGAGCAGCAGATTCATGTAGAAGGTTGGGTCAAAAATTTAGTGTCCTAGTCTAGGCAAGATTCTGTCTTTTACTCCATAAATGGTTTAATATGGCTTATGTTACCACCCTAAGGATCAACAAAAAATGGTTACCCAGTAGTGATGGATCTCCTGTTATAAGAGTGGAAAATTACATCTATTAATAGCTTGCGATTACCTCCTGAGGGAGACCTATTGTACAGATTTAATTGTATTTCTCTTAATTCATCAGCTGTTAGTAATTACATCCTGCATTTTTGCAAGGAAAAAATGAATCTAAGATGGCTATTAAGACTGTACTTACATAAATCATAGGAGGGAGAGGAAATTACAATGCAAATAGTATCAGTCTCTTGTAAACAATTTTAATTCGCTACTTAGCTATTCATTAATTAAGTAACATCTTCAAAAAATGCATTCTGGAAAATGTAGCAGCCACACTGGAATCAGTTCTGGTCAGATTAGCTTAAAATAACTCCTCTGGCATCTCAACAATATATAATTTTTAAAGGGTTCAGATAGATAGTGTGCAGTTTAGCTTGTCAGCTGGAAGTTGAGAAATGTTAACTTTGCCTCCGTGCTAGAAGGCGTCAGCCTTACAGTCTGTGCTTCTAAATAATCTCTTAGAAGAGCAGTATTCTTGTTCAGCTTCTATTTGGAACTTTTTTTTTTTTTCTTTTTTAATGACAATTGCAGTTCCTCTTGTCTCCTTTTCCTCTTTACACACTCCACAGTTGCCCACTAGTGGTACTGGATCCTCCAGCAGATACCGTGGTTTTCCACATCGCCCTCCTTTGCTATTGCATCAAGTTACTCGGTCAAAATCCGTGTCCCTCGTTCTTCTCTGGGGACAATTATAAGAAAGGTATTTTGTTCTCAGATATGGTAGTCTGATTATCCCATCCCAGTGAATGAAAAGGCACTGTTTACAATGGCAAGGGAAGGCACAAAAGTACTTTTTTCATCATCATCCTGTTTCCTGGCAAGTGGAGATGGCTTCAATGGAAAAAAACTGGTCAGGTTGCCATGTGGGAGTCTTGCTGCCCTCTCCTGGTGTCATCGGGGGCCACGCACGGGATCTCGCAGCTGCCTCTTAAGATTGAGGTTTTCCCTTTTTAAGATCGAGTCCTGCAGGACTGGAGGGAAGAAGCTGCTTTATAAATGGAATTGATTATTTTAAACAGCAGTTTTGATTAGGATTAGTTGGATCTTTTCAACCAGGCAGAGCTTTGGAATTGTGAGTTGCAAAGGCAACGGTGTTGATCAGGTTTTCTAAATTTGCAGATTGTTCCTTGTAGTTTTCTGGTTGTGACAAATGGATTGGAACTCAACACTGTTGAGTCTTCTGGCTATTCTTGCCCAATTTTGGGAGCATTAGCACTTTGTATGCTTTTTGTTTATGACCATGGGAAACAGTATCGTGGCCCATCAGAGCATACCAGTTACAGATGAAAATTTACAGCCACATTTTGGTGCACGTTGTGGGAACGTATTTTTAGTCAGCACATCTCAGTCTTGGTATTTGATGGGAACCCATCTTCTTACCCTGACCAGAGAAGGTACTCACCTTGTAGAAATAATTTTACTTCTGATAGCTACTGAAGCTCAGCTTGTTGGGTCATTTACAACAATCAAAGGCAGCAGCTCTCCACAGCGGGAATTCAGTTTTAAGGAAGCAAAGTGATCCAACCTTGTGGGCCCAATGTTGAGGATTGCAATTGGCAGCTGCTTCTCCCGGGCAGCGAGAGCAAACCTGTAACCAGAGTATACCTGCAGGAATACCAGGAAACAAAATTACTGGCAGCTTAGGCAAAAGAAGAGCTGCAGAAAGGAGCAAGGAAAGCAAAATAATTGCTGTTGGCAGTGGGAAAAAGGGCTGTGTGTACGTGCTGTGTTAGGCAATGGCACTGAATTCAGGTAAGAAAGTTCTTTATTCCAGAAGCGCGCAGAAAAGGACAGCTTTTAACCTCTGTCACTGAAGGATTTGCAGTTTCATAGAAACTGAAACTTCATAGTACATTGAAGGGAAATGTCCTTGTCTTTTAGTAAATCTCTGCAGCAGTTTTTATTAGTTACCATAGGTACTTAAATGTTTCTACTTTGATGGTTCTCACATGGTGTAGCTTAGGTAGTACAAGAATGAACCTAAGGCATTTCAATCATTCCTGTACAAAGGATTATAAGCTTAAGAAGTGCAAGCTCAAGGAATTTGTCTCCAGTATCCTGAAGCCAAGAGAATCGCAATCAGGCAGCCTTGGTTTTATGTCATTTTGGGAGACATTAGCGTAAATTTTTTTAATGTTATAGGACTTGTTCCTGGAAAAATATCTCTTATACAAACTCTATTCCAAAAGTTTCCGTGAGTAAACAACAGGGGCTTCTCAACTACCTTATTTTATAGATAGGAAGCTAATGGAGAAAACACATGACACAAAGGACAATCCTAAGCAGCAAGCAGAGAGACTTCGGCTCTCTTATTGAGAATTTAATTAGGAATTAGAGGTCCTGAAATCTGGCATTTCACAGAGTGTGCCATGAGGCCTAGAAAGCTGCCAAAGGCTAAAGAATTCAAGCAAAAAAATGTGGAGTGGTGATCTCTGGCAGGGCTGAATTTATCAGGTATCTCCACTTTATGGGCAATTGTAAACCTATGATGTACTGATGGAGGAGGTAGCAGAGAGAGATCTGAATGAAGTTATTTATAGCAGCATGAAGCAGACTAGCAATGAAGTCACAGTCGGCCTGCTCGGGCTTCCCTGTCAAGCCAGATTCCAACCACAGTAAAAATAAAATACAAAGAAGCTCTGGAGAGGCTGTTGTGGTCCCCCAGCAGTTAGTAGTCCTAAATTGGGGACTAAGGATTGTTGCAGGCAGAGTAGCACAGAAATAGGAATGCGGTGTGGGAGAAAGACCTATTTACCTGCATAGAGGATCCTGCCACCAGCATGGAGTCTGATTCTGCCAGGCGTTGGTGCACAAAATCCACTTTTTCCCGGCTCACCGTATCTCCAAAGAATGTCACGTCAGGCTTCAGGATTCCACCACATTTACGGCAGGCTGGGACTTGGAAATTACGCACTTGCTCATCCGTCAGGAAGACATCCCCATCCGGAGCCACACCGAATGCTTCAGCTTTCCAGGAAGGATTCAGAGCTTCAAAGTGCTCCTGAAGCTCAGAGCGCAAGATCTGGTCTCCACAGTCCAGGCAGAAAACCCTGAAATTCAGAGCAAAGTCTTAATAAAGAGTTTCATGTCAGCCGAAGATCCGGAGTCTGTAACTTGTTCCTTAGAAGGCCTGGAAAGTCTGTGGTCATTATCCACATTTATTTATCAAATAGTACGGGTCAAGGAGCTGTCTTCCTACCTCCTATTGTTGCTTTGAAGGAATGCTTTAGAAAAGCGCTTTCAACCCTACCGTGCATCCTCTCTCCCAGTGCAGGCTGTGCTT
This sequence comes from Limosa lapponica baueri, assembly GCA_002844005.1. Lineage (NCBI taxonomy): Eukaryota > Metazoa > Chordata > Aves > Charadriiformes > Scolopacidae > Limosa > Limosa lapponica. The sequence continues at coordinate 48,031 of KZ506914.1, read as the reverse complement.
TTTTATCTGGAAACTTTGGGTCACCACAGCCAGGCTGTGGTGGCTCTTCTCCAGTCCACTCATCCTGTGCATTTCTAGCACTACCTACTCTGCTTAGTCTTGGATAATCCTTGCATCCTCAGGATCCCCTTGTCCTCTTCACTAAGAGGACATTTGCTGTAGGAAGGAAAGGGGAAATTCTCATTGATGCAGGCTCCAAAGTAAATGATCCAAATAATGCTCAAAAAAAAAAATAATGGGGTGGTGTTCATGTTTCTTAAATGCTGTGCTGTGAACAGCACTGTTTTGTGATCTTTTCCTCCGCCCCAGCCCAACACCACCTCTGAGCGTGTCATCTCCAGGAACATTGACATTTTGCCTCCTTTCTCAGCAGCCAACACTGCACCTGCTTGTCAGTCACCCTGAACGAGAGACCAGGGGATTAACCATCCTCCCTCTGCCAACAGAGAGTTACCTGTGCGTGCAGCCGTGCAATTCCGTCATGCGCTGGCTCCCGGCTTTGGCGTGAAGGGCATCCACGTTCTGGGTCACCAGCCAGTGCAGCTTCCCCAGCTTCTCCCAGTCTCTCAGTACCAGGTGTGCTCTGTTTGGCTGATGGGAGGAGAACTGGGGCCAGCCCACAAAGTTCCTTGCCCAGTACCGCTGACGGGCACTGGCACTACGAACAAACTCAGCATGCTGGATGGGCCGTCTGTCTGTCCTGGCGTAGAGCCCGACACCTTCAGAGCGGTAATCTGGGATCCCTGATTCAGTCGAGATTCCAGCTCCAGTCATTACAAACAACCTCTTGGAGTTGGAAACAAAGCGCTGCAGCTCCTCTACATCCAGCGGATCTGGGGGAAGACAGGCTGGCACGAAAGCCAAGTTTGGAGAGGTCCTGGATACAGAATGGGATCTGAAGTGATGGAATCTGATGGCTCTGCAAACTCCTGACATCTTCCTGGCAGAGAACATGTTCAGCTAAAAGCCAAGAACAGAACACATGGCAGGTAAAAGAAAGCAAAGAGCATGTCCTTAATTCCATTTTTGTGGGATTCCCTGGAAAACGATGCTGATAAGTATCCTTTGCTCTTTTTTCTTTTTAGTAAAGTAACACAAACTATTTTGAAAATGTTAACTAAAGCCCACCATCTGAGGACAAAGTTTGTCTGTCCCTTTCACAGAGGGCAACACTGAGGAGTGCTCAAGGTACAAGGACAAAGTTAGCACCCCTGACTTGCAGGACTCTTGCTCTTCTATCCTGGTGTGGAGGATGGCTGTAAAGAGCCCAGAAAGACCTGAACATGCAGAGTTTTTCCAGATACATGCAACAGGGCAGAGAAGAAATGGGGGGCTGCAAGCCCCTGCAAGCGGGCTTGTATGAGATCCAGAACATGGAGGAAGGATTTTATTTACTGATATGCTGGACTTTAATTACTGATAAAAGGGGATGTTCTCTAAAGAGTGATTGCAACAGGCCCCAGATAGTCTGATGCTTAAAGCTCGGTGGGTTGCATGAGACACTTGGATGCTGATTCATGCCCACTCACACTTCTGCCTTCACCATCACAAATTACTGGGAGGATACCTAAGGGACTGGGTCTGACTGGGAGTCCCCAGCCAGCTGGAGCAGATCCCTTTCAGGCGTTACAGGCAGTGGATTGAAGGACGGCTCTGGGCAGCTTGTGGGCTGTCAAATGGTTGCAGCAAGTGGGCAGCTTCACAAACGCTGCCTACAGGAAACTTGCGGTGCCCGTGAGATTAGGGGCAGCTCTGAGAAAGTCCGAGGTGCTCAAGCGGTGAGCTTACTTCTCTAAAAGGCTGGCACCCAGGTGCTTTCGATGGCCTGTGCTTCAGTGCCTGGATGGTTTTTAGACTCCTGCTGCATCTAAATTGCTTTGCCTCAAGTCCCTGGTACCCCTCAACTACCAGTTCTTACAGGAAATAGAGCAATATTTAAATACATTTAAAGTCTGGGTGTTCAGCTGTAAGTGTCACGATACTAAGTTGACACTAGTGGCAAAGAGTAGGTTTGTCTCGGTTCGTCTCCAGTTCTCAAGGCTTTGCATCATCATCAGTTGAATTACAGGGAAGACTGGACTTTCTCTACAGTCTGAATTATTTCTTAAGTCTAAGCAGTAGTTTCTCTCGGCAACGATTTTTGCCTTTTATTGTTTAGCAGGAGTTGTGTTGGGCATTCCTTCTGAAGAGGTTTAATTTTCCATATCAATTAATTAGAAGGGACAAAGTCTCCCAATAAGCTGTAATTTGCTTTGTGAACAAACATCTGTCATGATGCTCCCCAAAGGCCGTTAAGCCCATCTGACAGTATTTAAATTGCTTTAACTGGTGACAATTCTCCGTTCCTGTCCCTTATTTCCTTCTGAGAGATCTTTTGACGATGTTTTGAGGGGGAATGAAATGGAGATTTAAAGTGGGTTGGCCCATGAGGGAGAGAAGGCAACAGCAGGCCCAGCAGCAAAAATAACAGGTACAATTGAGAGCCGCTGTGAAGCGCAGAAGTAGGAGGGTGTAGGAGAGAAACTTAGAAAGGGCAGAGTATTTCCTGTGAAATGCCAAGCTGCTTTTAAAAGGAAGGTGCTCAGATTTAAAAAATAGTAAGTGAAACTCTTTAAACGTACCTATCGAAATCCGAGGCTTTGAGTTTGTTTTTAACACCCACCCAAAACGCTCCACAGACACAGAACAGACACGTTCAAGGTAGAAGATAAACAGGTTTCTTCAAATGGTCACGGAATTCTGAGGGACGCCCACGTCACCCGAGTCTCTTTTGCTGTAATAATGAAGGGGGGGGGAAGGGGGACACCAGCCCGACGGGACATTGCTAATCAAATAAGCCCTAAGCACAAAGACTACAATTCCCATGCTTCGAAGAAGAAAAAAAAAAACAAAAACCAAAAAAACCCGAGACACCTGATAAAGTCGAATGGCAAACGCTGAGCTTCGTAGCTCCCCTCGAGGAAACAGAAAAGAATGAAATCAGATTTGATTTGATAGAAATGCAAGTAATAGCTTTGATAAAATGCGTTGTAGATGCTTGTCTGTAGACAAGCATGCATTTTCTTTTCACTGATACTAACGGGTTTTAGGCTTAAAATGTGACTAAACATATAATGGGAGAAAAATCCAGTGAGGGCTGTTAAAAGACATCTCTTTCCAGCTCAGGAGTTCCCTGAGAGGTAAATTGTTGGAGGCTATGGGAGTACGCCCGGCTGATACCTTCACCCCGTTCCGGCAACTCTGCCTTTGGTACCTACACTTGGTCCCAGGAGAGATGGTCCTGGTGGTCATAGTTAAGCTCATTTGGGATGACAGGAAAAAGGTTTGGGAGAGAGATGTGGAAAGGGCCCGTGGCAGCAAGGATGGACAAATAATGAAAATGCGGTCCCTTGCGCTGCAGTTAGCGTGGCCAGATAAAACCCAAGAGGTCGGTGTGGCACAAGGGATGCCCATACAGCTCTTGGAGGAGGTGTGGGTGAAAAACGAGAGGATGGTTGTTTCTTTGGTCTGGCTGGACCTCTCCCAGGGCACAGTCAGACACGCTCGGCCACGTCAGGATTGAATTCTTTGCCACCAAGGTGTTGTACCAGTTGTGCAGTTCACCGCCTCCAGCCAGGGCTCAGTCTATCGTTTGCCTTACCCGTTACCGCTCTGCTGGAGGTGGCTTCCTGCTGGCCTGGTGAGCTGACCCAGTGAAACCTGGCAGCTGGTGAACTGGGAGTGCTGGGACCGCCTCGCAGTGGGAATGGGCTGGTGAATCCGCTCAGCCCATCTTTGCAGAACCCCACTAATTGCTCCCACCCCTCAGTGCCTCGTTAGCGGTGGGGATTTCTTCCCGGCGTTTTCCAGTCGATCCAGTAGATCCTCCTTTCTAAGCGTGGAGCGGGCAGGGGTGGCTACTTGTGGGGACTTCTTCGAGTCCGTGCGTGACCGTGGCCCGTGGCGTGTTGCAGAGCCGACACCGCACAGCTGGT
>KZ506913.1:4495-49667 GCA_002844005.1 Limosa lapponica baueri | reverse complement strand
ACCATCCCCTGGCTCTGCACCTAGGGATCCCACGGGAAAGATGGTTTGAATTTGCCCTGGGAGTGTCTGGGAAAGAGAAGAGACCCAGGTCCAAACCCGCCGAGGGCACCATGTGGCTCATGCCTGCCAAAACAGTGTTGAGCCTGTTGCTGCATCTAAGCACTGTGTCTTCCTCCAAAAGGGCTTCAGCACCCAGAGTGGGTGTTACCCACCCGCAGCTCTTCTGTCACCGTCCTTGTAGGTCTCCTTGCAAACCTTTCCCCTCCCCGGCGTCAACATCAGCTTCCCAGGCATTAGTGGTCCACCAAACCTGCATCCTCAGCTGAGGCTAACGACTGAAGCTCGGGGAAAGCTCAGGCCAACTGGAGCGTAAGAAAAGCTCCCAAGGGTCTCTTTGGGGACGCACCAGCCTGGAGAAGCCCAGGAGAGCTCTTCTTGGCTGGCTGCAATCCTCCTGTCCCTACAGGAAGGCTGAGCCCCACTATGCCGGGGACAGCATCTCTGAGGTTTGTATCAGTGCTGCCCCCAAGGGCTATCCACTGCCTTACCCAGGAAAATCCTGCTGCTGCCTTTCACGCCTTTCTGGTGCTGGGAAAGGTCCCCGCACCACACTGCTGCTCCAACGAGCAAGGCAAGGCAGTTTGAACTGTTGAAGCAGTTCATTAAGGAGCTTGGAAGGCAACCCATCTCAACAAGGGAAAACATAGCCAGGAGCACCGCCTCCCCGACAGGCGGGAGTTGGGTAACGTAATGGATGCTCCCGGAGGAATACACCCTCCTCTCTCGGCAGCCGTCTCCACCATTACAGCCCCGGCTCGCTGCCAAACCGGCCTCTCGCTTCTTGACTCTGCGGGGCAACGCAATGGGTCAGCACAAAGCACAGCATCCCCGGCACGCAGGGACCCGCGCCTGTGCACGCGGGGATAAGGACTAGCTCTGGGGACCAGCCTCCAACGCTGACTCCTGTCTCCTCCGGGGCTGGACACACGATGCACATGGCTGGACCTGGATCTTTTCCTTACGATGCTCATGGTTTTCCAAAAAGCTCGAAGCAGCGCTGCCTGGTGCTTGCCAGCACGATGCCTGCTCCTGCCTCCCAGCATGTGCCCAACAGGCCCCAGGGGCCAGGAGATGCCAGCTTTGGCACTCCCACTGTCGAGGACACAGCATTTGGAGCTGGCAGCTTGTAAAAACAGTAAGATGAATAAGGCCAGACTCCTTTCTTAACCATGAAACCTAGGTCTGAGCTAGTCACGCCACCGTGCTCTGGCTCACCCTCACCCGGATACGTTACACACTGCAAGATTCAAGTACCACTCATTCTCCAAGTTTTTAGGGCAAGGTTGGAAGGGCTCCTCTAGCCTGAGTGGTCCATGAAATGTCTACTCCCGCACCTCCTTCCACCATAGCTCAACTCATCAACACGTGTTGAAGGAGCTTTAGTGTTTACATGATCAGTAATTACACAAGACTACAGAGAACTACCATGCCCGCTGGGGAGCAGGCAAGTCCCCAGGGTCCCAGCAGGGCTCGAGCATGCAGGTGTGTGGCCAGGATGAGTTCAGGAACCTGGAGACTGGGATCTTCTGTGACTTTTCCAGTGGAGGCAACCCCAAAACCATCGAGCAATTGAACAGAGTCTGCTTTGCCAGCCTTCCCCACGTGGCCTTGTGCCTGCTCACCTTCTCGCTCACCGACATGTTACTTCTGCCCAGAGAATCTCTCCATCTCCTCCCTCCTGCCAGTCCATTCATCTGCACCCATCTGTACTGTGCGAAGGAGAAGAGTGCAGAGATCCAGCCAGAATTTCCCCCAACATCATGTCAGCCCAGTGACACTCCTCCTGGCAGGTCCTGCTGGCTCATGCTCAGCATCCCACTGGGACAGCGCGGTTCTTTCTGCTCCAGGATACCCGTTCTGTGTTCTGCTGGCTGGTACCACCGTGTTCCTGGTGACCACAGTGCTCTTCCCTCTATCCTCTCCATCTGTTGGGCAAAAGTCCCTGGGAGATGCACCCTGAAGGCCGCTTAGGTCTTTCTTTGTACAGTCATGCTGCAGACAAGTTCGTTGGCTCTTTGCATGTGCCCTAACCCTCCAGACTCACATGGAGAGCATCAGCAGTGGGCTTGGGAACACGCTGCCTGGCCTCATTCACCCTGCCTCTGAGGGGATGGCATCCATGGGGCATGGGGGAAGACCAAGGAGCAGAGTGGCAGCTGAGCCCTGGCACAACATGGCTCATGTCCACTCTGGGATGGCCACTCGCTTTCCACAAAACCTATATAGCCTGGTCCTAATTACAAGGTGCCCTCACACACAGGGGACCAACAGACCCACCACTGGGCCTCGCCCCTTCCCCTGCCCCTCAGTCTCACAAGGATCCTTACACAAGCTCTGGCCAACACCGCTCCATTAGCTCACTCCAAAGGAGGCTTGATAGAAAATCTGCTCAATTATTTAGCAGACAAACGGGGGGATGATACCGGCTGAAGGCAGCCAGGGTCTCTGGCGTGGACCCAACGACTCAGCCCAGCTCCTGGCTCAGCCTGCCAGATCCTGCCTTCCCTCTGCTCCCCGCAAAACCAAGGCTCAGTCATTAGGGCCTGGCAGAGAGGCAGTGCAGGCATCCCTGCCTCCTTGGCCCCTGCCAGGCGCTGAGACTTCCCACCACGAAGGTGCTGCCCAACTGCTGTCAGACCCGAGGGCTGAGAGAGGGCAGCACAACTGGAAGCCCAAGGGGTCCCACAACAGCACCGCAGAGGACAAAACAGAATTATAGAATGGTTCAGGTTGGAAGGGACTTTAAAGATCATCCAGTTCCAACCCCCTGCCATCAGAGGGACACCTCCCACTGGACTGGGTTGCTCAAAGCCCCATCCAGCCTGGCCTTGAACACCTTCAGGGATGGGGCATCTACAGCTTCTCTGGGCAACCTGGGCCAGTGTCTCACCACCCTCACAGTAAAGAATTTCTAATCTAATCTAATTAATCTAATCTAAATCTCCCCTCTTTCAGTTTAAAACTGTTATGCCTCTTCCTATCGCTACGCTCCCTGACCAAGAGTCCCTCCCCATCTCTCCTGTAGCCCCTTTATGTACTGGAAGGGGCTCTAAGGTCTCCCCAGAGCCTTCTCTTCTCCAGGCTGAACAACCTCAGCTCTCTCAGCCTGTCCTTATAGGAGAGATGTTCCAGCCCTCTGAGCATCTTCATGGCCTCCTCTGGACTTGCTCCAACAGGTCCATGTCCTTCTTATGTTGGGGGCCCCAGAGCTGGATGCAGTACTCCAGGTGGGGTCTCACCAGAGCAGAGTAAAGGGGCAGAATCACCTCCCTTTCCCTGCTGGCCACGCTTCTTTTGATGCAGCCCAGGGTGCAGTTAGCTTTTTGGGCTTTAAACCCAGGAGCTGTTGCCTGTTGGTGAGACAGCCCAGACCCAGCGCCAGGCTGCCCCCCTCTTGCCTCCTGGAAAGCAAGCCCTCGAGGGACAGGCAGCTCCTCTGCTGGGAAACACAGAGCAACTGCCATGCTTCTGCCTGGGAACTAGAAGACCCTCTGCTGAGGGACCCCAGCCTGAGCTACCAGCTCCCCATCTCCGCCCTGCACTAATTCTCCTCTGCCCCTGCTGCAAAGTTCGTTATATCCAGCGAGGGAGCCGAGGCATGAAATCCCCAAGCCCCGCTCTGGATCAAGCCCTCTGCTCTCTAATGATGCTCTAATTATCAGCACAAGGTCTTCCTTCCCGCCCTCCAGCCTCCAGCAAGCATTTGGGAGTTGTGGTAAGTGACCCATGGAGGCTTTACAAAGATCAGTAGGCCTGGAAGAGGTGGGCACTGAAGCTTCGGTTCACCGCGAGCAGCACCAGCCCTCCTGCCAGACCCGACAGGAGATGCGTTTCTTCTCTCTCAAAAGCACAGCCTGCTCCGTCCAGGGACTAAGGCGTATGATGTATCAACTGTCTCATCACATCCCAGCCTGGGCAACGTTCCCTTTTCTGGTGCTTAATGGCTCTGTTTGATGCCAGGAGTCCGTAGCAAGAGGACTTGATGCCTGGCTGAGCGTCCTGTGCTGGGCAAGGAGCGGACGAAGCATCTGACTGCATCCTGATAACGCGGCTGGATGAGTTGGCATGGCCCTGCCTCTCCTTACTCCCACCCTTCCCCACTGGAACGTTTTGGCCCCATAAATGGGACCTCCCTGTCCCAGGGCAAAGCTTGCAGCACCTTCCAACCAAGTGCCTGGCACATCGTTGGCTTGCTGGGTTAGAGGCAACCCGAAAAACCACAGCCAAGCCATGAAAGTCACCCAAGGTCCTGCTCCCTGTCCTCATCCGCTGGGGCAGAGCCTCCTCACAGGGAACCAGTCAGAGTAACAGCTAGTGTCCCAGGCAATTCCCATAGAGAAGTTCCCACGTGCAAATGTGGGTTGTATAATCTTGCTCTGGAAATCATTTCTGGTAACCTGGGAGTTGCCAAATGGGACCTGGAAGAGATTTCTACCTGCTTCCAAGTGCTGCCCGGGCAGAGCGCTTCCAAGGAAGGAAAAAAGTCCATCTTGTTATCCTGCTCGCTGTACTGAGAGGAAGCGAAAAAGGAAAAAGGAAAGCTGTCTCCTTTTAAGTTAATATAAACTGGGTCTGCTCTGGAGAGCCTGGTTACATATAGGATCCTTTAAATCTCTTCAGTTACCTCCTGCAGCAACATGACCCATGGCAATCATCTCCCATGGGAGTGTTCAGACTTGAGGAAGGTTTGAATTCTCCTTTTCCATTCCACAGACCATCCTCTTACTCATTTGCTCAGAGACAGACGCTACCCTGTACCATCTCCTTGTTTTTTGGGCGACTGCACCTCCCCATCTTCAGCACCCTGCAGCAATGGTGCCAAGAGATTTGCACACAGGATCAAACCAGGACTGAACCCTCGAGGAACGCAAAAGCAACAGAAAAGCCTCTGCGTTTCCTCTCCTATCTGCTATTTTTCTCCATCCTGTTCCTGTTTGCTGTTTTTGAACATGCCTGCACGGAGTGGAACCACTCCGAAAGTGGGGTACAACACTCACACCCTGGTCCTCTATTCAGAGCGTGGCAAAGAGGGTGGATGGCTCAGTTTCCCCTTCCATGTGAGGTTCTCTGCCTGCAGCCACGCTGATCTCTACCATCAGGCTGCCCACCCCCTCTGCTCAGGTAGCGGTAGGGGGTCTCCAACCACCAGCCTTGGTTCTTTTGTCTTGATTGACCTAAATGCTCCTCTGCAATTTTGGTTTGCCTTTTATAGATCAGTGATGTATCAAACCTCAGATTTAGTGCAGAGCTTTGCAAAATCACATAGAAGCATTTCATTTTATAGACATTTTTCCCTGGGCTTCCTCCTATTTCACCTTGTGCTGCTGCTGCTCAGCTTTTCTCCCACCACTGCCCCATTTCGTATTTATTTCTGCTTTCCAGTCCCCAAGGAGATGACGACAAAGCCCTTGAAGATCAGTCAGAGACCTGCCACTTCCCAACCACACACCACAGGATACGGCACCTCTGATTTGTGATCCTGCCGCTGCCCAAGGCATGGAGGATGCTGTTGGCAGACAGGGGACAGGGCTGCTTGGCAATGTCCAATTCCCTAACCCAAGGCACTGGGTTTTCAGCTAAAGGAGACACGGTCTGGAAGCTTTTTGTCTCCCCAGGACTCCCTGCAGGCTGGGAAGGATGCATTTCATTACACTACCATCTTCCCAGTGCTCTTCCAAGGGCCAGAGAAAGAGCTTTATCCCTTCCCCTCTTTGACTCTACAAGTGACCCGGTCTGGGACAGATGTTCAAGGGAGAATGGAGCCAGGGAAGGACCTCTCGTCCTGCCTGGCATGCAGGAACAGCTTTATCACCTCCCCCTTCCCTCCAGGAAGAAGCGTCTAGTTGTGGCGTCAAATTCATGATGTTTGCCCTTTCCACAGAGCAGGATTCTTGGGGCGAGCAAAATCCAACCCTGTTCACAGTCCAGAAAGACCACTGATCAGTGACCTTGTGCTGAGCTCTCGGCGCTGTCACACTTGGGGCTGTGAGGCTGGTGCAGCAGCCACGGGAGGCAGGATATAATTAGATATATTTGTGTACATCTTTGAGTCCTTGAGAGAAGAAGCTGAAAGACTGGCTGCAGGGCTGAACCGCTCGGCCAGATGGGGCTCTGCTCTCCGCAAAGCCAGAGACTATCATGTTCTCCAAATGCAAAAACAAGCAGGATTTGCAGCACAGACAGAAAATCCCCATCTCCTACAGCATCCTACAGGGCACAGTGGCCAGACTCGACACCTACGAATGACGCTGGAGAGCACAAAGGCAGGGCTGCAGAGGATATCAGCATGAGCCTGTTTTCAGGACTCAGTACAAGCAGGCACAGACACACATAAACCACCAGGTCAGCTCTGGCTTTGTCCAGCCACATCATTCCCCCAGTGCTGTCATTCCCCCAGCTGGTTACCATAAAGACAAGAAAATTTGCTTCATCTGAAAATCAGCATCACAGGATTTGTCTCAGGTCTAGGCAGCCAGAGAGCTCTGCACACATTGCGATGCCTCCCTGAGATGGGTCCAAAGCGGAGGAGCTTTAATGACCTCCCTTCCACCCATCGCTGGGTGCTGCAGCAATTTGCCTGCAGCACTTTGTCTGGGTCACCACAACAGCATAGATCTTTCACATGCAGCACTCACAACCTCCGACAACAGCTGTCCTGTCACACACAGAGTGCCAGGCCCCATCCTGGGGAGGAAGGTACACGTCCTGTTGGTACAGCACCTCTCACGAGCACAAGGGCTTTCCTACGCCACAGGAAGGAGCTTTGCACCCAGCAGTAGCACTGGGATGCAGCTGCTGCAGGGGCATGCAGCTCCTTGGCTTCTGCCGGCTCCATGCACATCTGCCTCGCCTTGCCTCGCCTCCCCATGCACCCACATCACTCCTGCAACGCCTCCCATGGCACTGGCTACTGCAGCACCCAAAGCAGTGCCACATGCAGTGACCCTGTGCTTTGGAGGTCAAAAGCCACTCACCCCTGAACATCAGTGTCCACAAGCAGCCGGACCAGTATCCCTGTCACGGCCACAAGGATTGGGTAATGGTCCACGCTCTCCAGCCCTACGGAAGCAAAAGAGAAAGACAGAGTTGCTGCCACCACGTGACAGGCAGAGCAGGGCTGCACACCTACTTCCAGACTTGGTGGCAGAGTAGTCCAGGAGGTAGGGACTGTGACCTGGGCTCTCTGGTGGGGCCATGGGTTTCATCAAGGACAGAGGAGACTTCCCCACTAATGCAAACCCCAGACTCAGGAACTGTTCTCATGATGGAGCACCTCTGCCTCTTCCAAGCCTCAAGAGGAGAAGGTGGTCTGTCCCCTCCAACGCAAGCAGGAAAATCCAGCTGCTGTACAGGAAATATAGGATGCCCGTAACACAGCACCTGGTGCCAGCTAACAGGCCCAGCTCAGCTGCCCACGGTCACCTCCACAAGGAAGAGGGCTGATGTTGGTGAGAACAGCTTTTGTCAGCAATTCAGTGCACTCTCTACTCAATGCAGAGCACGGAAACTGAGTCTGATACCTACACTGCAATCTGTCCAGGGCTTTGAGCCTTTCAAACAGCTCCCACCTAACCTGTGTCACATCTGTCTGGCAACACACCTCCCTGCTCAAGCACAGCGAGGTTGCCACTTCCACCACGGACAGCCAGACCCATGAATCAACTGCCTCGTGAGGACAGAGGGCCTGGAGGGAACTGGATGCTGGGCAGACAGACGCTAAGGGGCTAGGAAGAGCATCAAAGCTCAGGTCTGCCTGGAGGATTTACATGTCTTCTGAAGACAGCACTTCTGCGGTAGTCCATGGCACCAGACTGGATACCCCAGCCAGGGATGTGGCAGGCCTGAGGTCTGATCCCATACACCTCTGGTCCCACCTTCAATACAAGCCATCCCTCACTTCCCAAGGGCATGTTTTGACCAGAGAGGGACAGAGTCAACTCATGGACTCACCCGGCAGACGGAGGTTGACCACTCTGTCAAACAAGTTCCTCTCAGCTGTCACACGGTTCAGCACCTGGTTCAAGAGCTGTGTAGGGAAAAGCAGAGAGCATTTGTGTTTTCTGGATGGGCCTTCCTGTGAGCAGCAGCCAAAGAGCATGCTTTGGGGCAGCATGTCCTTACAGCTCAGGCTCGGTGCCTAGGGGCTGGTGAATGCACAAAGGGAGGCTTGCAGCAGAGACCTAGCTTGGCCCTGGCATGGAAGGAGGTGGCACCATAGCACAGTGGTTGTACAAGACCCAAACCTCCCAGGGAAGAGCCAGTCTGAAGTCAAGACACTTGAATCTCAGCATCTTCCTCCTAAATCTGAATCCCACCTATAGATGCCAAGCTACTTCTGTGGATAAAAGCTCTTGGGAAGCAGAAGCTACAGTCCCTAGGACAGCCCCAGCCCATGAAGAGTGAGCTGGCAGCTGCTTCTGGGCAAAAGCGGTGTCAGCGGGGTGAAGAACGGTCCAGGTCCTGCCCTGCCTGGAGCTGGCAGCAGGACGGCCCTGAAGCACAGCATGAGCACAGAGAGAAGTGTGCTCCTCTGCTTGACAGAACATCACCAGAGGCAGAAATTTCTGCCTGTGACCAGCACAGAAGGAATCAGCTGTAAAGACATTTAATTAGCCACCATTATCTCTCCCCCAAGCCCCCAGTGGGATGAGCGGGGACCGATCCAGGCCTGACACAACCGCTGCAAGCTGTGCACCGGCTCTCAGACACAGCATCCCTCTTTCCATCACCCTCAGGCACGAAGAGCAGAACTCTGCACCCCTCTGTGGGCATGGTCAGTGGTGGGGCACAGCTTTGTGGCAGCACCAGGATGCGAGGGGGATGCCGCAGCACCTTCCACTCTGCTGGCTATTCCCCAGCTTGCCCAACCCACCTGCTAAGGGCCCCTCGCTTTCCTCCTTGCACAGGGAAAATCCTGGGATCTCAGGCTGAGCACCTTCCCCAAGACTGCCATACCAGACCCCACTGTGTCTTGCTTTGCCTCATCAGGTCAGAGCCCTGAGCCTCAACCCTTGGAGCAACCCAATCCTTGTGGTGTAGGAAAGGTATATACCACTGCTCCCCACCAGGCTGGCTCATACAAGAACAGCCTGTCCTCAGAGTTGCTCATGCTTTAGAATAAAAACTAATTTACTGGAGCCTAAGGGGTGTTGTGGGTTGGAATGAGGCTGTCCCTGTGACCCCGACAGGGAAGCAGAGACATTTGGTACCATAGTCTAGGACAGAGAGACAAAGGTGCCTTCCCAAACATGGGGACATATTCCCTGTGAAGGCAGCTACACTCTCTACAGCTCTTGCCAAGATGTACCACACCTCCTCTCTGCATTTCACGGCACTGCTTGTTACAGGAGCATTCAGCATTTACTGGGTGGAAGAAACTGGCCACAGCCCCTCTGAAGGAAGATTCAAGGGGCCGTCATCCTCCCTCCTGGTAAAGGCAGAAATCAGCTGTGGCCTGACTAGTTCCAAAGGACAGGAGCCGTTGGCATGTAGTGATTTTTGGGAAGCACCACTTGTTCTGCAGCAGCTGGGTTTGCCATAGCAGTTTTAGGTACAGCATTTGCAGCAGGAGCCCCCACTTCACATCACACCTGCAGAGAGGGCAGAGGGTCCCCCATCTGGAGGACATTCCTCCCATTGGAGGACACTTCACTCCTCATGAAAAGGATGATACCTGGGCGAGCCTCCGAAGCAGCAGCTCTGATGATGGGCGATTCCAGTCGAGAAAGATCTCCGGTGCCAGCGTGACGGTCATTTCCAGCACCCTGAGCAAGCTCACCGACAGGTCAAAGCAGGTGGCACACACCTTCAGCTGGCGGCTGTCCACAAAATTCCTCTCCAAGCGCTCTGCTGCCTGCTGGATCTGCCAAGCAACGGAGACAGCTTCACAAGGTGCCCCTTCACAAAAGGAGGGCTGTGACCCCCCCCAGCCCAGCTCATGCGTGCCAAGGAATCACCGCACTCCCACCCCCAAGAGTCGTGTCTTGAACCTCACTGCATACAGGACATGGGCACCCATCCAGTGATGGACCCCGCAGCCCGGGGTAGCACACTCACCTCCTGAATCATGCCGATGAACTCGGAGAAAGCCCAGTTCAGCTGGTTGAGGACACTGTTGAGGAAGCTGGGGGCCAGGTCGCGGTCACTACGGAGCAAGTCTGCCATGTGCCGCTGCAGCAAGGTGGAGGGACACGGCTCTGAAACCAGACAGTGACAGCTTCAGTGGCCTGGTCCTGGAGCGGTCAAGGGGCAAGGACTATTCTGAGCGGAGATGTCTCCTGTCAGGCCTCCAAGCACTTTTTTTTGCAACGCCAGCCTGAATTAACCAGGGAAGAGCCCTGTGTGCCTGCTGCTGCCCACGTGCACAGGAGTGCTGCCCTGCAGCTCAGCATCCCTCCCTCTCAGCTCTGCAGAGCTCCACGGTCAGCTCAGCATTAATTGCTCCTGATACCAGTGTGGCAGCAGCTGCCCAGCAGCACAGCCACCCCTGGGCCCTTGGAGAAAGAAACTTAAACAGATTTACCAAGTATAAGGAAAACGCCCATGGTAGGGGGGTTGGAACTCAATGATCTTTAAGGTCCCTTCTAACCCAAACCGTTCTATGATTCTATGAAAAAAGAAAATCCAACTACTTTTTCCTCTACTATGAGCTATTAGTAAGTAAGAGCTGGTGTAAACTCTGGAAGCACCAGCACAGCTGTGATGTGTCGGCAGAAGGTCTTTTGGGTGGCAGCCTGCTCTAAAGGCCAGCATGGGCAAGGGAAACACAGGGCAACCTCTATCACATCCCTAGGGATCGAGAAGCGAGGCGTAACTACAGTTGGATTGCTAGCTGGGATTAGCAAAACCAGAGAGAAATGGCAGGAGACCATCAGTTCAAACGGGGACCAGGATAAATTGTTCTGTAAATACCCACTGATAAGCACAATGACATTCTGTTGTTATGGAGGACACGTGCTGATGTCTCACAGTGCCTAATCACTCCAGGCAGGCCAGCACCCTGGCTTTGATCCTAGCTAAAAGCACATATTTGGGAGGGATTTCATCATGAAAAACGTCTTTGATGTCCTACTCCCACCCCCAAGTCTGTTCCCAGCCCTTGGCTACACGTGCTCAGGGACTGCCCAAGCCAGACGTCCTTTTCACGTACTTAGTGATCCTCAGTGGATTTCTTGCCCAGTGTCCCTTGAAACTGTGTAAGCCTTTAGCATTGAATGTGTCCTGGAGCAACATTTCACAGCTCAATTGTGTGCAGCGGGAGGAATTCAGACTTGAGTTTGGCTCCTACTTGCTTTACTTCATACTATTTATTCTTTGCAGTCCCCTCATTCTGGTGGGAGAGACAGAGAGACACTGCTCTGCAGTTACTTTGTCCAGCTAGCCATGATTTCAGACCTTTACGAGTGCTTTTTGAATGGGAACAGCCTCAGCCCGTGTAGTTTCTCATACAAGATCCGTCACATCTTTGTCCCCTTCACGATCCCTCCCCGAGCCTTGCCGGTTCTCCCAGATTTTCTTTAGAGAGGTGGAACAAGGAGCACATGCAGCAACCAAACCACAAGCACGTGGCAGATTTGCACAAAGGCATAATGTGGTTTTGGTTTAGTTCTATTTTCCTCTCCTCATAATTGCTGTTGTGTAATTTGTTCCTTTGACTGGCCATCAAGCTGATGTTTTCCAAAAGATTACAGTAGGATGACAGTTTGAGGATAACCCTTCTGTAAGAATTACAGTTCAAGATCCTCAGGAACTTGCTGGTCACCAAGGCACAAGTGGAGAAGCCCAGGAGTCAACAGTGAAGCCCACCTTGCTGTCTTCTGTCAGTGACGGATGATGGGGCACAGCACACCCTTACCAAATTTAGAGATGACACTAAACAAGGGGCTTTGTCCGATGTGTTAGAGGCACCCTAAGAAACTTGAGGACTATGTAGGGTGCTGCACCTAGGGAGGAATAACCCCCTGCACCAGTATGGGTTGGGGGCTGACCCGCTGGAGAGCAGCTCTGAGGAGAAAGACCTGGGAGTCCTGGTGGACAACAGGATGACCATGAGCCAGCAATGTGCCCTCGTGGCCAAGAAGGCCAATGGCATCCTGGGGCGCATCAAGAAGAGTGTGGCCAGCAGGTCGAGGGAGGTCATTCTCCCCCTCTGCTCTGCCCTGGTGAGGCCCCATCTGGAGTACTGTGTCCTGGAGTTCTGGGCTCCCCAGTTCAAGAAGGACAGGGAACTGCTGGAGAGGGTACAGCAGAGGGCTACAAAGATGATTAGGGGCCTGGAGAAGAGAAGGCTGAGGGGGGATCTGATCAATGCCTATAAATACTTGAAGGGTGGGTGTCAAGAGGATGGGGCCAGTCTCTTTTTAGTGGTGCCCAGTGACAGGACAAGAGGCAACGGGCACAAACTTGAACATAAGAAGTTCCATCTAAACATGAGGAGGAACTTCTTCACTTTGAGGGTGCCAGAGCCCTGGAACAGGCTGCCCAGAGAGGTGATGGAGTCTCCATCTCTGAAGACATTCAAAACCCATCTGGACATGTTCCTGTGCAACCTGCTCTGGGTGGACCTGCTTTGGCAGGGGGGTTGGACTGGATGATCTCCAGAGGTCCCTTCCAACCCCATAGCATTCTGTGATTCTGTGACTGGAACAAAAAAAAGATGATCATATTCAACAATAAGGACAAAATTCTGGATCTGGGAGAGAATGACTCCAAATACCAGTCCTGCCTGAGAAACAATGGTCCGGGCATGGTTAAAGGGGTTATGGAGGATACCAGCTTGAAGAGGGGACAGGTGAGGACTCTCGCTACAGCTGAGAGGTGGGTGATGATAGGAGGATGCGCTCAGCAGATCAAGAGGAGGTGCCGCTCCTCTGCTTGGCCCTGGGGAGGTCACACCTGAAATACCATGGCTGTTTTCTGAGAAGGGTGCATAGACAGGTCCCAGGGAGCCCACCCTGCAATTTTGTCTCTAAGGGTTATGCTCAGCCCGCAGCCCCATTGATTTTTAATCCCATTTTCCCTTCACATTCACCACTCTGCATCTGGCGATGCTGAATTCCACCTACATTGTCTCTCCCAGTCAGTCAGAATTGGAAGGTCCTTTTATAGGGTTAAGTTTTTTCTGTCTTCTTTCCCCCAGCCTCCCCTCAATGTGTAAAAAGTGCTTTTTATTAAAACTGCTGACATATTAGCCACCTTCAAGTACCAAAGCAGACCTAGGCAAGCATCACCGCTTCTCACGGCTGAGCTCTGCGGATTGTCCTCTTGGTCTGTTGCCAAAGCCTATTTTACCAACATTTCAAGTCAGGACAGATCTCAAAATGAATTGTCCAAGTCTACCTCATTTGAAGGCAGCTTTGGCTTTTTGAAGGATGCTCTTACGCTTGTAATAACTTGCTTTACCCTGATTTTTAGCCAATGACTATTTCCTCATGGTCTTTTTCCAATAAGTGGTGTGAATTTGCTCCAAACCTCCAATTCTGGATTCTTAAATGCTTTCCCTGCTGCTGGCAAAGACTGTGCCAGTCTATAAAAGCATTGAAAACTGGTGCCTCTTGTCAGACTTCTCCACAGTTATGTAGGGTTTTTCTAAGGTTTTAAGCTAACACCAGGAAACAGTGGACTTCCTTGGCTTTTGTTGCTCCCAAGAGGATTCTGAATCTAAAGACGCTGCGATCACTGCTACTCTTCGAAAGCAACATAAGGAACCAGCCCTGGAACACAGCAGGAGCAGCTTCATCCCCTGCATTCCCAGAGGAGGTTCTCCACGGGGCAATCATTAATGGTACCCAGAAACCTATGCCCAATGCCTATCCCCCATGCTCTGTTCATCTTCATTTCCGAGAAGTTCACCTTTGCTGAGGCATTTCCACCCACCTCCCTCACGTCTCAGTCACCGCTGCCCTCCTGGCTAATGACACAGTCCTTACATGTGCCATTTCAGACAGGGACATCGTTCCACAGGGAGTCTGTGGACACTCACTGATGTGGTTACTTTCTTGATCCTGGCAATAGCATGTCATCAGCGTTTCTAAAACTTGTAACTCCCTAATACAAAAGCCACTCAATCTTGGCTTAGCCTTCATTATGATGGATAAAGATCAGTCATTGGAACAGAAATCAGTGGTTTTCCAAGGCCAGAAATTATGACCTCAATACATTTAATGCGGGCAACAGAGTGTGGCCCCAAGCGGCTATAGATATATCCGATGCTTCCACAACAGAAACTTCCCCACAAAAATGTAAGCAACATAGTCAGAGGAAAAAAACCCAAAATCTAGGTAGGGGGGGAAATAATTAATAAAACCACAGAGTTCTTTAAGAAGATTATTAGGCAGCCAGAAAGCCCCAGTGCTACAGCAAGCTCTTGGGTTAAAAGGTTCAGTGAGACCAGGATGACACTCCAAACTATGGTTGGACTTGACGATCTTAAGAGTCTTTTCCAACCTAAATGATTCTTTGATTCCATAAAAGACACAAGTTCAAATGTAAAAGGCAAAGTGAACATAATCAAACATAGCCAGCGGTGGATGAAAAAAAAAGAGAAAAGAGGTAATAGAGAGAAAAGACATGAAAGAAACATCCACGACTAACTTGGCTACATACACAGTTTCTTCAACTATAGGAAAAAATTCTAATAGAATTATTAAAAAAAAGCAGTAATTGGAGAAAGTCTAACGGTAGCAGAGGCCCATTAATAGATAAGAGTTAAAAATTAATAAAGCAGACAAAGTGGAAGCCTTCAATAAGTGCTCCTACTAGATAATTGTAAAGAAGAAGGGTCATGTACTTTCATCACAGGAAGATAATTATGTACTTTATAGTTTGCTAATGACCCAGGGAGATTTATAACAGGGCTATCTGTGAAACTTCTTGGTCAGCAGCCAAAGGGGGGCTCTGGATGCTGCAGCATTTACAGTAGAGCTGGGAGCACAGAGCAGGAAAGCCCAAAATGGCCCAGATTCAGAAGCAAAGCAGTTCCACCCTGTGCTAATCCCAGTTTTCAAAAGGATCCAGATATAGATGTTAAACAGCTGCCGCTCAGTGTCTGTGGCTGTTGGACTGATGGAACAGCAGTGGAAAAGGTAAGCTGGGGATGCAGCAATCTACATCACCTGTAAACTGTGCCCGTTCAAAGATGTATTCAGAGAGGCCCAAAGGGAACGTTGCAGGGTGAGGCGGAAGGGAAGCTGCTGCATTCAGGGGATGAGATCTCGATAAGGTCAGGTGCAAGGCACCAGGACACCCCAGCGCGTGCCTGGGACTCATGGAGGCCTCCAAAGTAAAGCACTGGCAAACAGGCTAATGCAAGCTTTGGCTCCGTGACCGGCAGATCAGGGAGGCATTCTGGCCAGCATGACACCAGCACCTCTGGTGCTGCTAAAAGCATGTGAAGGGTGAACACAGGAGCTCACAGAAAAACAAACCCCTTTCCCGACAAAGACACAGAGGCTGCGCTTTCTTTTCACCATTAAAAGGTGAAAGAAGTGAGCTTACTGTGGTACACAAGCACTTTTGAAGAATAAAATGTTGTAATATGTCGAGTTCAACCCAGCAGAGAAAGGCAGAGCAGCAGTAGTGGAATACAGAAGGTGAGGTTAGGTATACTCCCATCAGGAAATGTCATGGCTTAATTTCTATGGGTAAGGAACCACCATCAGAAGGGCTTGGACAGTTCAACTGCCACCAGCTGATGCTTATGCTGTTGTCAGATCGAGACGGGATTTCTTCCTGGAAGACCTCTTTAGGTTAGGCAATTTGCTGGACTTGGGAAGGGGGCGTGGGTGAACCCTCTGGCCCACATTGCGCAACAGCTCGGCTGGATGATCTCATGGTCCCATCCACCTACCCTCCACTGCTTGATGGATGCGTGGGCAGAAGGCCCGGGGCAGAGGAGCCCTGTGCTGCAACCTGAAGCCACCCTGCAGCTGGCTAAAAACAAGACAGGCTTAGGCCTGGCATGGGGCCACCACTGCTGCTCACCGTGTGCGTGCCACAACAGCACCCAGCCTTGCCTACAAGCCACAATGAATGCAAAACAAGTTCCTACAGCAGCCACCGACCAGAACCGCCCCCACCTCTGAAGACAGTCCCTGTCTGCTCTGAGGAGCCAAACTGTGCTCTGCGTGTTTCATGGATATTGCGAGGCAGTGCCAGCACACCTTCACCACAGGTGCGGAGTCATCCCAGGAAGCATCCCCAAAGCAGGAGGAGGCTGGAGCACCAGAGAAGAGGCATTTGCCCAAGCTTCCTTCAGACTGGCCCGCAGAAGCAGACCCAGACAAACAGGGATTTCTCCTGGCTCAGCAGTTTGTCCCGTTGTCCCTGCCAATGCTCACATTGCGACAAGGTGAAGACTGATGGGTGGGGAGACGGGGGGGTCATCTCCTCTTCCTTCCCTGGGCAGCATCTCAAGGACACCTCCGAGTCCCATGTCCCTCTTCAACTAAATCAACATTCATTATTGATTTGGTTGCACCTTAAAATAGCAATCCCAGGAGCAAGTCCCCAGTAGCCGGCCCAGCCCACTCTGGGCTCAGACTGTGTGGAGCCACCCGGAGATGGATGGAGAGAGGTCTTGAAAGCTGAGGAACTCTGCTCCTGCCCACCTCCATCACCACCCCCTGGGACTGGGGGCTTGCTTGCGCAGGAGGGATGTAACTGAGAAAAGTGATCACTGTGTGAAGCCCTCTGCCCCCGAAAGAAGGGTCTCTCTAGACAGAAGAGGGGAAGGAGGGAGCTCTCTAAAGCTACTTCACCAGACAAGAGAGGGTCACACAACAACTTACTCTGGAAACTAGCAACAGAGAGATCCCCTGGGCACCCACAGGCAGGAGAGAGAAAGAGAACAAGAGTGCTGTTAAAACAGAGACAGGCAGCTCTCCCCACCGGCCGGGGACCAGCTTGCACCTCCACATGCCGCCTGCCCATGTCAGGCTGCAGCACCCTCTGTCCCCCAACCCCGGGCAGCTCTCCAAGAGCAAGGTCCGGCACAAAGACTTTTCCACAGCAAACGGGAGTCAGGAATGTATCTGGACAGGCCTGGACCCTGCAAGGGTGAAGCTGGGACCCTGTTCTTCAGCTCAAGACGGATACCTTCTCCTTCCCACATCCTCAGCCTCAACAGAGCCAAGGAACCCCTCAGTTTGGTGACAGTGCTGAGAACCAAACTGCTGTGCCAAAGGCAGGACAGGCTCTGCCAGGCTCTGAGGTGCCTGAGTAGAAGACTCCCTGCTTGCAAATTTGTCCAGTACTCTGCTTCCTCGGGCACCCACTCCCTCTCACATGGGTTCCTACTGCTTGCCTACTCTTCCTCACAGCAGCTGCTCGCTGTGGACATCAGAGAACCTTCTCCCAAGCTTACATTTTGGGGTGAAGCTATGGTGAGGACCTCTCACCTCTCTCTTGAAGGGCAGAACCCTTCTCATGATGGGTCTAACCCACCACCCAGCACACAAAAGAGTCACCAGCCAGTGCAGAGGGACTGGAGATGTCCAGTCAGGAAAGGAAACGCTGGCTGCAAAGGTCAGGCCTAGATCCCCTTACTTCAGTAGCCATCTCACCAGCTGACCTGGCCAATAGTAGAGATGGCTCCTAGGGAAAAGGCCAGTCCTCCCGCACCACCCACCATAATCCCAAGTGCCAATCCCCTGCATCACTCACTCTGCAGGCTGGGGAGGCTGGCATCCTCAGGCTTGGTTTTCAGCAGGTGTGGGAGACGTGTGTACCTGTACCCAAAGCCACAACCCTGGTAAAAGAGACAAGGAAAGATCTCAGAGGCTGGAAACCAGTTGGGTTTTGCTGCTACTGGAAAGCAAAATGCTCAGTACCCACCCAGCCCCTGACTGTGAGAGGGGGAGGAATGCAGGATGCTCACCCGCCACAGCCTGACGAGGATCCAGTTGGTCTGTGCCCAGGGTCGCTGCTCATAGGGAGCCAGGAGGTTCTTCATCATGGAGATCCGCCTGCCAGGTGAAAGACATAGGTCAGCCACAAAGGGTTTGAGGACAGGGGATTAAATAGGACCCGTGGAGCTGGGGGAGACCAAAGCCACTGGTATAAGTGTGCTAGGAGGCTCCCCAAATCAACTCCAGCACCCTGCTGCAGCTCCTGAACCCTCAGTGGTGCTTTGCAGCCAGCCTGGTCCCCCACCCAGCCTTGCCACCACCCCAGCCCTGCCCCAGCTCCCCAGGAACAGGCAGGGCAGCACTTACTGCTCTTCTGGGATCCTCTCCACAGCACGCAGCGAGTGGGGGTAGCAGACGTAGCTGGCCAACGCCTGCATCAGGGAGTCCCGGATGTCTGCAGAGGAATGAGAAGGGGCTAGGCCAGGCACCCAAGGACAGGCAGCAAGCCAAGGAGCACCAGAGGCAAGGAGGGACCTGCCCTCACTTACAGAGGGGCCAACTGACTGGGAGAACATGTCAGCTAGCTATCTTAGCTCAAGCAGCTAAGGAGTAGCCCCAGACTTGACATGCAAGCAGTCCTGCTCTCATCCCAGGTCATGTATCTAACCCTGGAATAAGCAGGACACGCTGGACAAAGGCCGTTCCCAGCCTCTCTTTGTACGCGGAGGCATAAAGCACTCAACGGATTCAGCAGGTAGATCCCAACAGAAGTCTGGTGAGCCACCAACAAACAGACTAGTCAGCCCTGCAACATTATCACCCCAAAGCAGAGGAGCGCAGCTTTACCCGTGCCCACAATCCTTGAGTCAGCAAAATGTTTGGCCAGGATGGCAGCGAGGCGCATCAGGGTCTCTTCGTAGCCTGCAAAGAGAAGGAGGGAGCAGGGGTCATGCCAACAGCCTGATGGGCAGCCCTGCGGTCCCAGCATTCCCGTGAACGTGGCACAGGCCACGGGATTCCCTCCTACAGCTAACTAAATCTGCTACAGCTTAATTCTGCTGCTTCCTGAACAGCAGGCACAGCCCCCACTTAATGGATGTGAACATTTTAGCTATGTCTTGTTGGCGGGAACAGAAGCTCTTCTTACCTTCACAGGCTCTGGAAAGCACAGAACAATTTGCTAAGAGCTTGCTGGGATCACTTAGTCAGGAAAAGCACAGAACGTGCACAGAGGGAATCCACCCAAACACAGACTCTCGGCATCAAGTGGGTGGTCATCTCCATAGGAACGTATCTGAATGCCAGGGGGATTCGAAAGCAGTCCCAATTCCTGCACTCACATTTTCCCCCACCCAGAGAGCAGCAGGCAGTGGTAGGCATTATGGGGGCAATCACACCTTCTAGCATCCCAGCCCATTCCTCGTGCATCCTAGGAAACAAAATCCACAGCCGCCAGTGATTTTCACTACAGCCAACACTGCGACAGCTTCTGGCAAGGCATGGGCTCCCTGCAGAAGCTCAGCAATGGCCACAGCTCACCAGTGGGTGCCTACTCGAGGAACAGCACTCAGAACCCACCCCACAGCACACAGACAGTATAATGTTGCAGCACATTGCAACCATGGAAGGACACAGAAGGGATGATGCCCAATTACCAGCACTTCACTGTCAGGATGTGGCCTACTTTAGACTTTATCGGGCCAGAATTAGCAAGGCCTCCCCATCCCCTTATTACCTGGAAGTTCCTCCATGCTGTTTACGGGGCTGAAGTAGTTCTTGAGTGCGCTGTAGCTGTTCATAGCCACGCTGAGGTAGAACTCTGGCATGAAAGCGAAAAGTGAGCCCGTCCTGTCACCATGCTCGATGGTGCGGATGCACACCCGCAGCAGCCAATATATGTCCTGCATCTTCTCCTGGCCAGAGAGAACACAACAATCCTCATTCAGTTTTGTCCCGTTCCTCTTTGGAGTCAGCACCACGCTTCAACCTCAGAAACATCTCTGTCATGTCATGAGATGTTCCTCAGACCACTGCTCTAAGTTCATTCACCAGATCTGTGCCATTCAGCCTTTTCATAGAGCCACAGAAGCATCAGGTGGAGGGAACAACCAGAGATCTCTACACCAGCCTCAAGCCCAGAGCATGACTATCACCAGCACGGCATCTGATGGCTTTGTCTCACTGAGCCTTGAAACCCTCCAAGAACTACTCCTTGGTAGGACATACCTGACCATACAGGCCAGATCGCAAAAAAAGGCACGCTAGTTTTTATTCCAAGTACACTGGTTGAAGGAAGGCAGGCACTAGCAAACCCAGCATAAATCTGCTGGAAAGCAAGCTGGTCCTTTGCAGGAATTAAATGGTGAACAGGCAGCAAGCTCATACCAAGTCAGATCTTTGCAACAGGCCGCCACAGCCTTTTGGATTCTGTGCCAGCCATTCAACCACATTTACTGTCCTGAGGAACACTGGCCTCTTGCTTCTCTAAGCAAAACTCAGGGGGTCCTAAATTAAAAACAGGAAATTTAAGGGCATCTTACATAACTTTAAGCTGTAAAAATCAGCACCCAGAAAGCCATAAAAAGAGGAAATATCATTTCATACCCTTACTCACTATCGTAAGTAATAGCAGTTTGCATAAAAACAGACAGAGGAGGGTTACATTTCTAATTAAAAAAAAATTAAAATCAGAGCTACAGAAAACTGATTTCATTGCTTAGTGGCTTTTCTAAAGTATGTAGTTACCATCTTTGGGAGATTTACATGGATTTGTTCTGTAAATTAGACTGAACTAGTGTAAATCAACTAAATAGACTAAAAGATACCTTTATCTCAACACCAACACAAATCTCAGCTCAACTGTTGCTTTCAGGATAAAAAAGAAGTTGTGAGGCAACATTAAGGTAAAGAAAGCTGCATTTGGTTTTACTAAGACTTGATAACCTCAAAACGTAATCTCAGGTATTGCCAGGCTAGAAGAAAGCGTACACCAAGAGGATACAAAGATGTGATTACCCACAGAGTGATGGATAAATACAGCGTTGTCATAAAATAAGCTGAAATGGTCTTCCCACAGGGATGTTTTTGAAGGCAGGATTATTTACTTTAAAACTAAGAGTGTTTTTAAGCTGTAGCACTCCCTTTCGTCTAACCCCGAATCCCTCAGCTCAGAATGAACTAGTGGTTAAGTCCCCAGAGGAAGGAGCAGCCTCTCCTGTGCTCTGACACCTCAGCACAGGGCGGGACCTCACCTCGAGACAGAACCAGTCTCTTTCTCTCCATCAGCAAAGCCTGCAACACTCATACAGACGTATCCATCCCTTGCACACGGATGCAGGAGCCTCCTGGGTGGATGTCTCCATTGGGACCTGTGATGGCTGTGAGGTGGAGCCCTGAAGGTACAGGCAGTCTGGATGGGGACCTCTGTGCAGCCACGCTCCTCTCGAGGGCAAGCTTGCTCAGCTCCTGGGGCGCATTTCACCCTGCTCTCCCTGCCGGCCAAGGCAGGAGCACAAGGCTGTAACCTTCACTCCCAGATGCTGCTGATTCATCCAGAAAGGTGACACCACACTCCTGATGGGAGGCGGGCACCTGCGTCTAATGTGACAATAGATCATCTAGAGACACGAAAAGCGTTTCTGCACGGGCCATGGCAGCGATCCCTGCAATGCACACTGGTAATGCCCCTCAGCCTTTAAAGAGCAGTCCGGGAAGAAAGGTTTATTTTCTGGCAAGCATGGGCTATGCTAATGCAGCTGGAGAGCTGGAGCGCAGCACTGTGCCTTGGAGTCCTGCTCTGGGAGGGAAGGGTGGGATGAGCAAAGAGTACATGCATCAGGATCAGCCACTGCAGCTCTGCCAGATGTGTTTGTAGGAACTACCACTCTTCCCCTCCCTCTTTACATCCCGGGACACGTGCAGAGACCCTGCTGCCACTGTACCTTCAGGGAAACGTGTTGTCTTCAGCAGCACAAAAAAGCTACAAAGAGAGACAGGGCAAGGCAACACGCACAGGAAGGCAGGAAGAGGGGATCAGCAGAGCGTAACAGCAAAACTGCTCATGAGAAAACAGACCAGACGCTTTATCCTGGAAAATGGTGAGTACAGGGAAAAAGGGACAACGTGTGCAAAGAGACACTGCATTACTAAGTGCAGAGTGTACTCTCTATGTGGGAACCAAGTGAAAAAGGGTTCACAGTAGCCTCTATCCTCTAGACATGCCCTGAGAACTGAATGTCCCTTTGACCTGCACCCTTCTGTCTGCAATGCAGAGGCCTGATGCCCCAAGAAAAAGCCTACAGAACCCCGCACAGCTCAGAATAGATTGGGCCGTGTCCTAACAAACACTACGGGACCAAGCCTGGGACAGGATGGGGTACAGGTCTGGGAAGGAGTCTTTGATGCCCAAGAAGGGAAAAACAAGCCCAACGGATCATCGGCATTGCTCCAACACCAGGGAAAATGACACTTGTGACACATGAGCCGAGCAGCACAGATACAGAGGCTCATTTGCTTGGTCTCCTCTGAGCCACTCACACAATGCTCCTACCTACCTTTGAATAAATGGTGACATTTATCCAGGCGAGGCGTCGGCTTAGGTGATTGAGCTTCTCGGAGAAGACCTTTTGGCTCTTCAGTAGTTCCTCGTGGATGTCTCTCCTCTGTAAAGAGTGCAGAGATGTGAGGGCAGATGTCACTGACATGTATAGCATCCTTTTTCAGAGCTGGACAAACAATGCGAAAACAAATACCACCTTGGGCCTAGTTAGGGAGTACTGGCAGGAGGGAAAGGGGTCAGCAGCCTTTCTGCGGTGGGAGTGGGAATCAGTGCTATAAAGAGTATGCACTAGTCTCAGCTGCAGCCCACAAGGCCTGATGCAGATGCTGGTCCAGCGTGGGCAGCAGCTTAAGGGTCAACTACTGTCAGATACTTTTTTAATGCATCATCAGAAACACTCAGTCTCCGGCAGCTGGAATAGGACAGATGTGTCCCCAGTTCAGCACTGGAGGGTCCCCACCCCAAGAGACTGGCTCCGAGGTGTCTGCAGCACATGGAGGTTTGCAAGCTGCCATGGCTCGTCTGGGAAAAGCCGAAGCAGTCACTTCAGTCCCTCTGATCCTTAAGGCCATGGTACAATGGGTTGGCAGAGTATGAAATGTGGCTGCCAGCTCCAGCCATGGGTTACTACCCCATCTAAGACATTGGCTGCTCCAAGGCTAGAAATTACCCACTGTGCTTCATCCTTTTTGCCAGATATTGAGGCTCTACCAGAAAAGGAAGCTTAGAGTCCAGAGACCACTTACCCTCTTTGGGCAGCGGCTGATTTTTTCCTCTGTGTCTTTCAGTGCCATGGCGTATTCATTCACATCATCTGACACACCAACCATCTGAAAACCAAGCAGATTCCAACAATAAATGAGGGTATTTTTTTCCCTAGACACATAAGCACGCAACCAGATCCCCCACGGGGGCTGGGAGGAGAAAGAAAGGGCACATACAGTCAGTAAATAAGCAGAAAACAGAGAGTCAGCGTAGAAGCATGGAAGCTGGGGGAATGGACTCCTGCATAGCATGTGCCACTTACCTTCCCAAGCTGTTGGTGGACGCTGAGGTTGTACATCATCACTATTCCATCCAGGATTTCCAGGAGGGAGTTCTCTGTGATGGGCTGGTCCGGCTCCTCTGGGGGTCTGCCCAGTAAGAGACCTTCATTTCCATGGCTGCCTTCAACTGCAACGTACCGCCAAGACAGGAGAGAAGTTCTCAGCAAGGCATTTTGGCACCTCAGCTTCTGCCTGCACCTCTCTGAAGCCCAAGCCCTGCTGTGCCTCTGTAACACACTGCTCCTTTCCAGCCCACGGGGATTCACTACATACACTAACACACCATTCCCATCTCACTGCCTGCAGCAGGTTGACCTGCCAGATCTGTGCAAACAGACCCAGGCCATGCAAGTCCCGCTTCCTCAAGCCCTGTACATGTTTCAGAGGCCTGCCAGCCCCAACCCAACAGATGTCATCCTACGGCTGCTCTGTGTTCAGAGCAAGCATGGCCACAGCTGCCTCTGAACTACCTCCCTGCAAAGTCTTGCTGCACTTGCAGGAACCAAGGCAGCATCCCCCTACACGGAGAGAGTGACAGCACCACCAGTGTCATGTTCAGGATGGCAAAGTGGTTAACTGTGGGTATCAGCATGCCCTGGGAATGGGAAGGAGCAACGCTGTAAATAGACTGCATCCCTCTTGAGAGTACTGGGAGGCGGAAGGCACCATTCTCCCTGGAACCACCTGGGCCACGGTAGCACGCGGCAGAGTACTCACTGTCCTCCTCTGTCCGCTGCTCCACACTTAGTGTGCGCACTTTGATCTTCTCCAGGGTGCCGAGAGGCCGCCGTGGGTTCATCAGGCTGACGGCCGCCGTGCTGAGGAAGCGGTTGGCACGGCCCAGGGTGGGGGAGCTGAGCCAGCCAGGTCTGGCAAGAGCTCCACCAATGGCCAGGGCAGCAGAGGGACGCTGAGACTAGAAAGAAATTAAGGGAGAAACAGTTCTAGCCATTTGGCTGCTTGTTATTCCTCCTTTTTCCCTGCAAGGATGTTTGTATAGATGCACAGTGGCCACTGGAAGGTGAGCAGATACTCTTCCTACCGTGGCTGGGCCAGCAGTGACAGGTTAGCAAATGGACATCCCTTCCTCTAAGGGCACACGCCAGGTACAAGCAGCAGATCTGCACAGCGAGAAGCTGCTCTGTCTGCAATTGCCTTGCACCCTTTCAAATGCAAGCACCAAGAGCTGCCATGGAGGGGAGGGGGCACATTCAGATCAGTGGGTAGTGAGAGAGCAGAGCAAAGACAATTTTGCTGCTTAAACTTGGTGCATCCAGGACCTTGCTGATCTCTAGTAATCCCCATGCAAGTGCAGCTGTTTATCTGGTTGCCCATGGAATAGTTAAAGTCCTGGCCCAGACACTGCCTTCCTCTAAAGCAAAGATTTTCTAGCCAGAGCCTGCTGCCCTGGCACCAGGGCTGCCACAGATGAATAACAGTACATGACTCACCTGTGCTGCTGATGTTGCTGATTCCTCATCTTCATCAAGATCGTCCATAGTCACTGCCTGCAGCTCTGCAGGGTCGATCAGGACATTGGCTTTTGCAGCCAGGTCATCTGCACAGAGCACACCAGAGCTGTGAATGCAGGAGTCACCCTCTGCTTCCCACGAAGCAGCCCTAGGCTCATCCTCTTTCCTGCTTCTTGGCAGTAGAGAAGCAGTCAGCAAAGTTGGATGCTGGGTGAGAACACGCTTGCTTTCCCCAAGCTTCCTTACATGGAATAGGTCTGCCCTTGTTAACACAGCGGAGGCCAAGCAGCAATGGGTGCTGCTCACTCAAGACCCAACAAACTGAGGAACCAGGAAACAACTACCAGGGCCAAACTGGACTAGCGAAGGGAAGAAAACTCAGGGCCTGAGACCATTTGTTAAGCATCCGGCTCCCATGATACGTCACTAGGACTGCAAGTCCCCTACAAGACTCAGGGCAGAAACCATCTTCAGACGAGAGGAAGGCTGCGCTGATGGTTATGCCTTACAAAGCATGACCAACATGTCCTCTAGTCCACAGTCCTGTTTTTAAAGCTGGCCAAGAAGACCTTGGTAAGAGACCAGAAGAGATTATGTGGTTCTCAAGCTAAGTAATCTCATTTTGAACAGCCAAGGATCAACTTGAGACAGGGAAATTGGTTCTAATCTTGCGAATGCACTGGGGACAAGAAAGAGATAGCCCAGTCGAAGGCAAGTGCCACATCAGCCAGAAACCAGGCAAATCAAGTCTGACTGAACAGCAAGGGGTTTCTAACCCTTCCAAAAGGGAGGCTTTGAAAGTCTGTTGCCAGAGTAGCGTGCTGCAGACAAATACACAGCTGCAGTACACAGACTGGGCTGCTATTGCTTGCCCGGAGTGGTACAGCAAGTAAATCCTGGACATCGTTCACACCCAGCAGAGCCAGGCTGATGGTCAGTGCTTTGACAGCTCCCAGCCCTCGGCTGTGGTGCAGCAAGAGCACCACACCAGAGGGTACTCCCAGACCACCCCATTCCCTCCACCAGCCACAGGCCCCACTCAGGGATAGAAAGAGTATACCGTTAACTTAAAGGACACTCCACCCAAGAGGGATGGTGTCTCCTTCAGCGTAACTTGCACCTCATTAAAATTCAAGTCTCCTCTCTCTAAATTTAATCACAATTCGTTACCCACTGCTTCCCCCCTGCGACATCTCTTGGGTGAAGTCCAGCCAGGACCTGGATGCAGGTATTGGAAATGAGAGCTCTTACCTTTCAGAGTCTTCTTAAGATGAGACAGGAGACCTCCAAGCCGCTGAAGGTCAAAATAATCCACCTTCCCATTATAGAAGAGTTGAGGAGGGATGTATGCCTCTGAAGCAGACAGAGATTTGGTTTTTTGAGTCCCATGCATAGGGCCCACACAGACATGTAAGACCCCAGGGCCCAGCCTGGACCACCACTGAGTGACAACTTTTGTTGTCATAAAATCACAAGACATTAAGGCAGAGGTGATCTCCACAACGAACCAAGCAGTAAATCCATGCAGAAACAGGAGTAACCGATGGCCGTCGACAACAAGCCTCCCAGCACTGCCTCCCACCACCACCCCCACTGGGGGGAAACCGCATCCAGAAAACTCAGCAGCTCTCCACCTGCCTACTCCAGCTCTGTCACGTAGTCCCACAGGGATCATAAGGCACTTACTGAGTCTAGAGAAAGGGTCAGTCTTAAGTAAGAAAGGGAACTGCCAAGCAGATTGTGGCAGGACAGCCAAGGAGGGGTTTGAGGGTGGGAAAGCAACTGGCACTGATTTGTTTCCCCTTAATCCCCACAGTCTGGGAACAACAAAAACACACTAGTATCTTCCCCTAAATGTTGATGATGGGATCACTCAAGTGCCCTCCTACAGACCCATAATCAATACTGGACTCCGCTCCAGAGCATCCAGGCGGAACTAGCAAACAGTGCCAGTGCCCCTTTGCAAAGCCTCAGGTCTGGATGTTAACTGGAACAGATCTGCACGCAGGAATTTCCCAGGGTGACTGGGAACTACAGACACAGGGTGACAGAAGGCACCAACGCCCATGAGAAACACAAAACTTCCAGCATCCTGGAGAGCACTGCCAAGAGGCAAACCCTGTCCTAACCACAGAAATGTCCCCAGACAATGGTCCTCCAGGCCATACCTTCACTGCTCAGTGCGGCAGGGGTCTTCGTCTTGTGGCCATCCCAGAAGAAACGCAGGGCAGCGATAAGCCGGTGCAGGAAGCACACCATGTACTCTGGCGGGCACAACACAGTCAAGTTCTAGGGCAGGAATGAGAGTTCAGTCATCAGGGCAGGTGTGAAAGTGCATTAGTGCCAGTGGCCACATGGGGCAGGCAGAAACTTTCTGTTCTCAGCCTTGCTATTATCTTTAGCTTCCAGCACTGGGAGACAGCCCAGCCCTGAAAGCAGGCAGCAAGTTTCCACCTCTAGGAAGTCGTGGGCACTGAAACAACAAGCTGGTCTGACAGAAGAGGACAGATAGTACATGCTCCACCACCAAAGATGGGGCTGCTTGTGAACACTGAGGTGCAGGTGAAGAAAGGGTTTCCTGCAGCAGCAGATACATGCCTCCCAAAACAGCCTGAGCCAGGGCCAGAAGAACAGTCCTCACTCAGGCAGTGATGCTCCCCGAGTGGTTTTAGGAGGACATTCAGCTCCCACCCAAGCTTGTTCCCAAGGTCTGCTTTCCTGTGAATCACTGGGTTGGACTTGGATAAGGTGCCTGGTTTCTAGCCTCGTATCTTCTCCCTTCCTCCCCACTCCCTGACATATCTAGACCTCAGTTGATCAACTGCTGGACGCAGCCCAGCCAAAAGGGGAAGAGCTCCCAGCCCAAAGGTGCCAGAGAGCAATCAGGGTGAAGCTTGTGGAAAGGCTGGCCCTCTGACTTACCCCTCTGTTGCTAGCGTTCTCCTGAAGAAACTTGCGGAATTTGTTTAGGAAGATGTATCTGGAAGCTTCCCCCTGTCAGGAGGAAAAGCAGGTGGTAAACCTGTACCTTGTGATGCGGAGATACTGTAGCAGAAGATCCACAGAGCACTTACCCCACCTCTGTCCTTGTTGTTCAGCAGCAGCTTCAGAATCTGAACCTGGAGACCTTCCACCACTAAAACGGGGACACGTGTCAGAAAACAAGCACTGAAGAGTAACTACCTATATTAACCCCAACTGCAGTACGCTGTCCCCAGGAGAAAGGCTACCTCCTCAGCAGAGAGGAGGCCCAGGGAGAACCGGTGCTAATCCCATCACTGTGAGAATTTTCTTCTCTGCCACCCAGCAATAAATTCATCCACATGCCCCTAAACAATGAGAAACAATGCCCCTAAAGGGGAACTTCGGTTTGCTTGTGTCCCGTGGTGGGATGCTGCAGGGGGGTCCCAGCGCTCATACCCCTCCATCAGATACCGGCATGGCTGGCCCCTGCCTCCGCAGCACAGCCCATCCTGGCAGGAATGGGATGAAGGGGATTTGGAAACAGCTCAAGGGTTGGTCCCCCTGGCTTCACAAAAGGTATGGGATCTTGGCAATTCCTCCCCTTCCTCACAGACCTTCGATGCGTTTCTTGAGCCGCTGGCAGCCTCTTTCGTATGCCCGCCGCCGCAGTCTCTCCTCAGCGCTCTCCTCCTTCACCTCCTTACTCTCCTTGCCCTGTTTGGGAGACAGACACCAATTAGTAAGAGATCACTGCACAGGGAAAATGTCTTGCCAAAGGGGGAGCAGAAACTCCCTGAGACGATGTGCCAGTGTGTGACTGCAGCTGGCAGCACACCTAAACAGGCATTCCCTAGCCTCGTAACGAGTAAGGGTGGGAGATCTTTTGAGGACACAGAAGTCAACCTGTAATTCCTCAGCCACTGTGAAGTTCCCCTCCAAATCTGTTGCCACAGAAAACTTTCCCCCTCCCTTGTCCTGAGCAACACACCCTAAACATCCCCACTAACGGATAATAAAGACGACAGGGCAACAGAGAGGCTACAACTCTCACACAGCTCGGCAGGGTTCTCCAATACTAACGCAGTTGGAAACACGGGCCATCCAACTTCCTCAGCCAGAAAATGATGGGGATGGACAGCAGGCCACAAAATTTCCCCAGCCTCCCTAGCGGATGTGCTCTTACCTCCTTGGTGAAGCGGTTTGGCCACCACGTGGTGGGAATGAGCTCCTGCAAACCAGCCTCCTCCACTCGCAGTGGGCTCTTAATGTAGAAGAACACAACAGAACGGAGCACATCGAAGCTGCGGCCAAGTTAAAGCAAGCACAGACGCTACAACGGGAGAAGGTACAAGGCATGTTTCCAGAGCTGTAGTGAGAGACCTCTTTCCAAACAACCACTGAAAGCTCTGCAAGATCCAGAGCTCCCTTCTCCAGGAAGTTATCACTTCCAGGATAACCTGTAGTTATCACAGCAGCTGCCCAAATGCTAGCATGGCAGCTGGATTGCTTGAAAGTCTTTTTGCTCTAGGGACGTTAGAGAGGTCAGGCAGGCAGAAAGGAAGTCCTGTGTGTCAGCAGGATGTGACCTACATGACACTGCTCCCCCTCCTCAAAGCAGGACTTTGTAGTGAATGGTGTCAGGCAGACAGAGGAGACCTGAGAAATTAGAAATGACCTCTCAAAAGGCAGGGTGGCTTCTGCCTCCAAGGACCTGCAGATCCTTGCAGTCTCCTTGTCTGCATTATTGAGCGCAGGGAGAACTGAGACAAGAGGAGGCACAAAGGATACAGAACATTGCTGAGTAGGTATTTCCTGGATTTCTCATGCTTCAAGACTGCAATGGTGAGCCGGAGGTAGTGAATCTAGGGAAACAGGAGAAGCAAAAGTGACTCCATCTACAGAAGAGGATAGGACTCTAATAGGTACAGTGTTACAGAACTGCTATCTCTGGATCAAACAACTGCAAAATACAAAACATCATGTACCTTTGGACAAAGGGACATAACGGAAGCTGGCTAATCACAGATTCCTGGGGATTCAGAAGTGCAACTCACTTGTAATCCCAGATCTGGGATGATGGGGGAGAACCTGTAAGCCCGCAGCAGGGACATCAGTAGCTGCTTGAGGCACTCGTGCACTTCATACTCCTGAGAAAATAAAAAACACATTGAACAGCAACAGCACGGGGTTGAGAACAGCTACAGTTCCCAGAGCATGACCTTGGAAGGAAGGATTCACTTCTGAACTGAAAAAGCAGGTGCTCTGAACCCACAGTGTTTGTCCATCTGACTCCACAGGAGAAAATCTGAGCAGAAGCTGGTGCCATTGCTTCGCTACTGGGAAACAACCTCCTGACTAGTAAAACCAATACAAAAGTAATCTACGAAAAGCCAAAATCCCAGGTCCTATTTAGCTGAGCTGTCACCCATCCCTGTAGCCCCTGAACCTACCAAACACACAGTGTTGGTAGAACCAACCCAGAAAGGAAGTAAGTTATTCTTGTGTAAATGTGATGATGGAAGAGCTGTCTTTTTGAGTCCAACTCATAACCAACCACCACGACGAGAGCCAACTCTTCCACAAACACAGCAGCCCTACCAGGGTGTTCAGCTTCATTTCTAAGATGATGGGCCTGAGGGGGTCATGAAATTTTTCAATTACATTTTTCCTGACAGCTGGCTGGGCCAGCACCCATATCTGTTAATCGTTACCCTAAAGGACAGACATGCTGTCTCCAAGCAGATCTCTGGCAGCGACTGGCTCTGCTCCAGCACTCCAGCAGCAGGAGCTTCCCAGTGGCTTTTAAAGGCTGTTTCAAACAAGTGTCCCAGGAAAGAGTGACCTCATCCAGCTCAGACAGGAAGAGGCACAGGAAGCTAGAGGAGGCTTTTCCCCCCGACAGTGCTGGAAGTGGTGCCCATTTCCACTCCAGTCCTGCAGACTCTGATTGATCTCTTGGGGTACATGGTGGCAATTTAAGACTTCCACAGTCACATAAGCATTAACAATATCCAAGAGACCAACTCATTTCTTATTGATGAATTTGATGTTCCCAGAAGCACAAAGTTGTTCAACATCACCAGTTCCTTTAGCAGTAGGAGAAGCTTAGAAATGCCTTGTTAGCTCATTGCTAGTGTCACCATTGCCAATCACTCCACATTCAACCCTCATTCCCTGGGTGCAAAGCAGCAGCCAGATGAGCTAGGTGAGAGGGTGGTCTACCACAAAAAAGGGATCTTGGCACCAGAAAGGGAAAGACACTGACCACTACCGGCATTTTCTAGGGAAGGGTCCTGTCCTCAGCACCTCCCAGGGTCTCCCTGTGACCCCTGGGGAGGAACCAGCACCCTAGGAACTCACCTCCATAAGAAGCCACATGAGATCCAGCAGCTGCTGAATAAGGGGATGGGCATCCACTGCCCCTCCTCGCTCAAGGATACTCAACAGGAAGGTCATGAGCACATCTTCCACCAGGTACACCTTGCACTATAGACAGAAAGCCAGGTCAACAGTCCTCCAAAGCACAGTCACCTCCCAGTGAAAGCCGAAGTTTACCTCCCCTTGCAAACACAATAACTAGCACCTACAGAAGCTTCCAATGGGCAGGCAAAACTCACCATAAGAGGGGAGAAATAATTGAAGATGTGGGCTAATGTAATCAACACTGTGGGTTCTCCCTGTAGCTGCCACATGGATGTGTCCTTCTCCACCAGCTTCCCCTCCTGCAATGACAAACCCAGAAAAACACACGGCTTGGATCCAGCCCAATCCACACATACACCAGTGACTGAGTGAATCGTAGGCCTGGAGCAGCCACTGTTTGCTGTCTCATGTCTGATTGCAATAAAAGCCTTTAACATGGGAATTCAGGATGGCAAAGCAGCCAGGTCCTTTGCCTCTGGAGAGCTGCAGTGCAGTCCAGATGTCAGTTACTCTCAGCCACATGCACACACCTTGACAATCTGTTTTTCCAAAAGGGTTCAAGTGTGTATGATAATTTGTAAATGGGAATCCCTGCAGAGGAGGTAGTAAAGCCGGCCTCCACTCAAACCAACACCATAGCAGATGGTGTTCCCTATGCTTTGGGCATAAACAGATCATCTCTCATCCTGGCAGAAAAAAAATGGTTTCTAGCAAACAGTGCCACAGCCAAAACAGTTCTCAAGGCAGGCCTGCTAGAATTTCATCATCACCAGGACATCAGTAAAAAGTTTAGTATATGAGCAAGTTTCTTTCAAGGCTGCAAATTCAAATCCAGCAGTTCTGACTCTCAATAAACATCAGCCCTTGCATACTAGGAATGAAACTTCATAGGACCGAGAACAACAAAGCCCAGTATGATTTAACTTAAGTCCTGGAACTATCAGGATTCCCATTTTGCAAACCGAAGAGTTCCAGAGACATGCATGCCCCAAGCAAAAGTATGCAAGCACTTAGACTCTCAGGTGCACGGAAACTTCTGAGCTCTCAGCATGTGCTGAGAAGTGCAGAACCACATATTCCAGCATGGTGCCCCACAGATCCACCCAGTGACATTAACCTACCGTCACATCTATTCCAATATGTATCACGTTCTTCAGATAGCCTAACAGCTTGCGAGCCTTCACGAGGTCTGCAACAGGAGGATCTTGCAAGGGGCGGTAACCTTCCACTGGATAAGTAGGCAAGTGTTAAGGTAAAATGCAATCTGATCCTTACAGGGCTTCTTTTGTTTGTGCAACGAAAAGACTGTGTCTCTATTTTACTTTATACCCACACATGCCTCAGTCACAGTTCAAACCACAGTGCCTTCTAAATGGATGATAAGCCACAAGCTCCTATTCCCACTTCCTCAATACGGCAAGCAGCAAGTATGTCACACCACACTTCTGCTCTCATCAGAAAGACAGACAGGAGCCTCCATTAACTGCTATCAACAGGCACACCCAGGACTGCTCTGACAGGAGCTGCAGGTCTCAGTGTTCGCACAGGAAGGCAGCAGGCAATGCTCCTGCCGTGTCAGAGGTCCTGTGTGGCTGGGAGGTAGAAGAGACCAGTAGCCAAGAGGCTGAGCAGGCCAGCAGCATTAGAGTTTCCAAAAGTGGAGAGTGAGATTTTTGCAGGATCTGAGAGCCTGGGAACAGGCAGCCCCCAGCTGCAGCAGTGGCTGTTGATTCAGAGCTGAAAGCAAATCTCATTTCAGAGACTGCTGGGGACCAGCACTCATGTTTGTGTGCCCTGCAGTTCTGCTCCAGCTGAGGAGGTATCCGGTTTTTCTCTCCCTGACCCTGCTCTGTGCACAAGTGCCAACAGAAAAAAAGCGAACTGCAGTCAGGTATGTATATTCTACAGCCTCCAAAGATGGTCTCAGGACAGGCTCTTCTCCCTTCAGACCTCCTCTCCCCACACCTAAAGGATATCGAAGTGGACGGCTTCCAAAGTTAAAAGCAACGGACTCTTTGAAGGAGAGACTGATGGCAGGGAAGTAAGCCATTCCAGCACCCCTTGTGATGTTATCAAAAGCGGTTCCCAGAGATATGCCGTTCCTGAAAGAAGGAAAACCCACAAGATTTTAGTCACAGGAGGAAGACTTTGAGGTCAGCTGGGCAATCCAGTTATCTGTGTTCCCCTCCCAGCAACTTGCCAACATGGACACATCAGTCACACCTCCTGTCACTCTTAACCTGGCACACATGCAAACGTCGCAGCTTGGCGGAGTGATGGCCATGAGAAGCAGAGCAACACTCCCATTTTCATACCATGGCACAGGAAGGCACTGGAGTCAACATGCAGAGACCACCCAGCTTCAAGGGCAACCTAAATCCTTACAAGATAACTAACTAGCAGGACATTTTAAAGGCAGGTGCCATTTTTGGCCTCGTCCGTTTGATGTTGGTGGAAATAGAAGGATAATGCTCTCAATCTACTCTTCTCAAAAAGATGACATGGAGCATCTAACAATTTTTAATTCTGGCTGACTTATTACATGCTATAGTTTAGAGCCAGGGAACAATTCTTATTCAGACTGGCCTTTGCTCACTGTCCATGGGAGTTGGAGGCAGGAGATTTATCAGCCTTTCCACAGCTCCTTGTGCATCTAGGACAGGCAAGGTCTATACTGACCACAAAAGCAACCAGTGTGGCTCAGCCAACTGTAATATTAAGCATTAGGAGAGATGTCCTCCTCTCTAAAATCCTAGCAAACCTTACGCAGACTTCACAGCTTGAACATCTTTCTGTCAAATGCTCTCACCTGAACTTAGGAGGCTCAACAGCCTGTTTATATGGTTTCCAAACACAAAGCAGAACAGCAAAGGCTGGAACTACCAAGTAACTTAAAGGGGAGGGGACAGAAATAGGGCTCAGCAATCTGCTGAAACCTGTATGTTACACGCAGACATCAACAAAGCAGAGAACAGGGCAAAGATGCTTACAAGCAGAAAGCAATGGTGCCCTCATCAAGGTCTATCAGACAGCTGACGATGTCTCCTGCTGCCCAAGACTGTAGTAAAGGGAGAGAAAAGGTTAAACATATATACAGGGCGTTCCCACATCAGAAGAAAGACTGCAACCCAACCAATCCCTTGTGATTCAGGGTTGAAGAACAGAAAGTTCCTCCTCACAGCAGCTCACATAGCTTTCTCAGACACTTCTGGAAGCTGCACATAAACCATTGATTGGGATCTTTTTTCCCTCCAGTGCTAGGGACATGCACAAGATCAAACATATATTTATCCCAACACTGCATCATCCTCTGATGTGCTACAGAGAACCAGGGCCTTCCAGAGACCAACAGCAGCACTATGCTGGGAATCAGCCCACTGAGGCTGCTGAACAAAGCACCCACATAAGGATGTCTAGCACCCCTGAAGTGCCAACAATTGCTGGCAGGCAGCCTCTCCAAGAGCAGACTGAAGCAGGGAGGACAGCCCGAGGGCATTTTACAGGGCCCAGCAGAGCAGGAGGAGCCACCTGCTTTCTTCTCTTTACATCCCGTCCCTGGGAGGACAGCTACTCACTTTGCCATAGTTGGTAGTAGTCACGTTCCACTTGCGCACCCTGTTTCCATCATACGCATATGAATCTGGTGTATCTCCAACTCCTTCCTGCACCAAAGTATGAAAGAGGAGACTCAGACCAGACCAAGCATACAGGATCCCTCTCATTGCAAAAGTGGCTTTAAGGGCGAGACCAGCAGACAGGGAGAGCAGCTGAGAGTATACACGTTCTGCCTGGAAAAAGCCCTCACTAGAAGTGAATCCAATGCCCTGCAATCTTTGGTTCAAGAGAAATACACCACTCCCTACTCATTTTGGGGTCAGAAGAGTACTAGCACACTACACTTCCAAATTCTGTCAAAGCAGCACCCCAGGATGCCCATCGCCTCCCCTCTCACATGTCACAGACTGGCAAGTTAGTGAAACTCTGCAGCCAACATCCCCTCCCAGCATCAAACATCCCACCTGCTGCTTGAGAAGAGCTGCCCTGGGCCTGCCTCTCCTGGGCAAGAAAGCCCCGTACCACCATGGCTGAGGGTCATCCCGAGAGCCATAGCAGTGGCTACACGCAGCAAGAGGACAGCAATGTACCCAGTGTGCGAGGCTTTCACACTGTGCACCATTCTGTGAACACCGACCAGAGAGTCCAGTAAAGATTTTTAAAACAGCAGACCTGGTGTGGAAATGAAATGCCAGCAGGGCAGGAGCACAGCATCAATGCGATGCTCCACGCTGACTTAAAAAGCAGTGGAGAAACACAGGGCAGCCCTGTGCCACGTGCAGCAGTTACACTACCTCCTGATTAAATCTGCAGTTGAGAGTACACCAGCCAATCTGCATGAGTCCCTGGGAGGAGATGAGCACCTCGTAAATCCATTTTCCTGAAAGAAAAAGAGATGCCACACAGTAAATAGCTGCCGCCTGGCTCGTTGTTAGAGAAGCAGAACCTGACACTGCTCCCACAGAAGTAAGTGTGGCACACAAAGGAGCTTCAGGACATCCCTAGCATTCCTCTCCCCTCTCTTTGCTCCAGCATCACAGAATCCCCCATCCTTCTGACTTCCTGGAAAAGCCAGTGGACAAACTTGGGAAGAAGGGGCTCAAGACCTGGGACACATTCAAGATTTCCTGAGGTCTCTAGTTGTGTAATGCACATGCACTCTTCCCGGGGTCTTTTCTCAAAGCATCGCTGGTATATCTGCTTACCTTTATACACACACGTTGTGGCCCTGATGGACCCAAAGTTACTGTGGCCAATCACCTGGATCAACAAACAAAAGGTATTTTAAAGTCACGCAAAAAGGTAGTTTAGCTCAGCCCTACCCATTCTCGTACCTAGCCCTCAAAACCAGAGCAAGATGGAGAGCTATTCACAAGCACAGTGCAGGGAAGAGACGGAAGACCTTCCCCATCCCAGCAGCTGCACTCAGAGCCAACAGGCCCTAGGGAAACCATCCAGGTTCTCCCTACAGCTTATCTGTACTTGATAAATCCCAGTGAAGCATGCAGCATGGAGCAGTTACAAGGGCAACGTGGTGACAGACAGGTTCCCAGTGAATTGTGACAGGTATACAAAAGTGGCTAATACACAGGAAAGACATCTGAATCCTGGACAAGTTGAAACAAAACTATAGATTCAGGGTGTTCAGACTAAAGCCCAGGACTGGCAGGTAACACGCTGCCCAGAAACTGAACCCTGTTAACTCCTGACTCTCTCCGTCTCAGGACAGACCATGAAGAATAGATGAAGGTAGCAACAAGGAATTCACAGGAAAACCAGTCTGATCTGATAAGAGATCAGCTACAGAGGTAAGCTACAGCAGGCGGTTAATGGGAAAGGGGGGAGCAGGACAGTCTCCTCTGCTAGAGGTAAAAAAGGATACATAGATTAAGGAGGGAATGAGTGCAGAAGCACAGGATGTGCATGCTCAGTGATGGGGTGAAAGGAGTGCAGAAATTACTGAAGCAGGAAAGGATTAAATGCCAGCAGATTCCTTCAGCTAATTTTCTGCATGAAGAACATTAGCTAAGGAGCAAGCAGGGAGCTGGTGGGAGCAAAGGAGAAAGCAACAAGTCAATACAGTGGTGGGGCCTGGCCTCAGCTTCAGCTTCTTGCCACCATTAGAGAAGACCAGGAGGAAGGAAGGAAGAGGCAGGCTGCTGGAGGGAGGGACAGGAAAGCTGGCTGCCGGCCCTTTCTCTGCTTAGCCAAGCTCTTCAGTGAGCCCCTGGGCCAGGGTAATCTTTTCACTTCCTCGCAGCTCCTCTCTGAGCTTGCTGAGACTTAAGGGTACTGCTAGACCTTTTCCCAGGAGAGCTCATTTCCTTCATGATCCTGCAGCTTCTGGGTAGACTCCATTTACAAAACACTACAAAGCCAGTGACAGGGATCTGTTATGAAGAACAAACCAAGAAGCCCAAAATGCTTTTAGTCCCACAAGACCATTTTCTGTTGCACCCAGCATCACACTCACCCCAAGTAAGTCATCATCGACCAGCAGGAGTCCTTCAAAACCGCTCGTGTGGTCCAACACCACAGTAGAGGGACCAAGCCGGCCCTCTGCTACCTGATCTGAAACAAGAGTTGCAAAAAAAACCTGTTAGGGAAAGTTGTGCAGGATTTATCAATACACCAGATGAGTGCCTCCGGCTAGACTCCAACAGCACCTCAATCCCACTACAGTGGAGGAAGAACAAAACAGCGTTAACCATGTTAGACCATGAGAACCTCAGGAAAGGAGACACCAGTGAGATTTAAAAGGAAGTTTTCACAGCAACACACGAGGTCTTAGCTATGCAGCATTCAGGTCATAGAATCATTGAGGTTGGAAAAGACCTTTAAGGTCATCAAGTCCAACCCTTAACCTAGCACTGCCAAGTCCACCACTAAACCATGTCTCTCAGGACCACATCTACACACATTTTAAATACCTCCAGGGATGGTGACTCAACCACTTCCCTTGGCAGCCCATTCCAATGCTTGACAAACCTTTAAGTGAAGAAATTTTTCCTAATATCTAATCTAAACCTCTCCTGGCACAACTTGAGGCCATTTCCTCTTGTCCTATCACTTGTTACATGGGAGAAGAGACCAACCCCCACCTCTCTACAACCTCCTTTCAGGTAGCTGTGGAGAGCAACAAGGTCTCCCCTCAGCCTCCTTTTCCCCGGCTGAACAACCCCAGCTCCCTCAGCCGCTCCGCGAAGGACTTGTGCTCCAGACCCCTCACCAGCTTTGTTGCCCTTCTCTGGACATGCTCCAGAAT
Organism: Limosa lapponica baueri; assembly: GCA_002844005.1. Classification (NCBI taxonomy): domain Eukaryota; kingdom Metazoa; phylum Chordata; class Aves; order Charadriiformes; family Scolopacidae; genus Limosa; species Limosa lapponica. The sequence continues at coordinate 11,478 of KZ506913.1, read as the reverse complement.
CTCAATGTCTTTCTCGTAATGAAGGGCCCAAAACTCAACATGGTATTCGATGTGGGGCCTCACCAGTTCTGAGTACAGGGGAACAATCACTTCCCTAGTCCTGCTGGCCACACTACAGGTCACATGTTAAGTTTTCCACATTGCCTGAAAATTTTGTGTTGGCAAAATTCAAAGACGAAACTAAACCCTGAGCCAAATGTTTGGTTAACATATCACACTTTGATTGCAGCCAGCAAGAAAAAGTCTTGTTAGGAAAGGAGCCAGGTTGTATCCTGCCACCTCCTGACTCATTCAGGGAAACGGATGCTAGCAAGAATACAGGCAACAGCCCGAGGCCCAAAGTGAATTCCTACAGTGGAGACCAGTCTGTAAAAATTGTCAACAAGCCCCTGCATTTCCCACCAAGGATAGCACTGCACACTGCTGCTCACAGCAATGGCTCTGCATACCACTATCAGTGAAATATCTCCAACATTTGCCCCAAAACTGCTTTTCCAGGCATTTTCACCTGGAAATAAGGCTCCTCCATCTGCAAGGAGACCTGCTCATGAGCCCCTCACAGCACGATTTAAAGGTAAAATAAATTAAAGCACAGGAGGGCAGAAACGCTCATTCAGGGAACTGCCTTTCATGATACAACTTGTCCTCCCAATCAGGCAGCACAAGCAGAAGCACAAATTGGACAGACGCTCAGAGTCTCCTACCTCGACTGTCTTCGGAGCCATTCTCCTCTGCTAGCAACCGTTCAAGGTGCTCCTGCAGATTCTGGAACGTCAGGTGCTTTCTAGGGAATAAACATGCACAGGAGCTCTTCAGAAAACTCTATCTCCAGCTTTTAAAGAGTTGCAGCTCAGACACACATCTGCACATTTCTGCGCTGTGAGACATGAACTGGGAAGTTCTGTCCATCTGCATTTCTTGTAATGAAAGTGAGGAATTTGCTGCCCACTGTGTTGGGGCAATGAATGAACCAAGGACCAAATATAGCGTGGACAAGCAAAGTAGTTAGCAAAGGATCTCAGTCTTCAGTCTGCTTGGGAGTATTTTGTGGCAGGAAGAAATCCATACTGCAGTACAGTGGCAGGAAGACATCAGCTGTACTACCAGTAGCTGTGGACCACGACTTTGCTACAGTCAGCATCATATAAACATGGCATAAGTCAGGATTTGGGTTTTTTACCCCACCAGGTATTTCATAATACAAAAGAAGGGAGAAGACCACAGCAGCATCTGTAGCAGTTCAGACAAAGGTCAGGCTAGCCCAGCATCCTCTGACAACAGCCAAAACCATTCTGTTTTCATACCGAGGAGAAGTCTCTCACATACTCACTCTGGGCCACTATTTCAGAGAACTTTCTCATACTACCCTCTCCTCGTTCTCTCTTTTCAAGGCTAGTTTACTTAGCTGTTCCTTATACAAGAGTCATTCCAGACGTCTAACTTGCTCTTACGCTTCCTCAAAACCTCTGCAGCTCTAAAATATCCTTTTGGAGTTGGTGAGGCCAGAAACACGTTACTCAAGATGAGAGTAAATCACAAATTTATTCAGCAGCATAATGATTTTCCTTATCCTACATCCTTTCCTAACAATTCCTACTCTCTTTTTCTTACTAAAGACTTAGTATTCCTACCGCAATCTCATTCCTACACAGTAAAAATCAGCTCAGGGCCCATCATTTTATGCACAATGGTGAGACTGTTCCCCTTTCAATACATCACTATGAATTTCCCTACGCTGAGTTTTATAGACCATTTCACTATCTGGTCATTGTCTCACAACCATCTGACATTTACTTTGTTCTAAATAGCTTTGTAACAGCAGCAAACTTTCCCACCTCATGCTTTCTCCCTTTCTAAGTCTCCCATGGATACATGGAACACAGGTCATGTTGCAGGTCTTTGAGGGACCGTAGTAGGACCTACTTCTACCATGAGAATCGCTAGTTGCTGCTATCCCCGCTTCCCATTTCCAAAGTAATCTGTGGAATAACTTCCCACTTCTCCATGACTTGGGATTTCCCTAAGACTGTGGTGAGAGACCTTCTGAAAGCCTGACAGAAGGTGCACAGAAATGGAATCAAAGAATCAGTTTTGGTTGGCATGAGAGAAGGTGGTTTCAGCAAAGCAGCTTAATCAGCAGCCAACATGGAGGAAGTTCTGGAAGGAGGTTAGAAGAGCACAGACAGCCAGAGAAATGTCTGTAGTGAGTTCCTCTATGAGGAATTTAGGCCTCCGAAGACAAGATGTCATACCATAAAAGCTGCTCTCGTATGGCAAATGTTATTTTCAAGGCCTGTTTGACTGCTGCTGGGCTTTCTACCAAACAGCCAAGCCCAGGGAAAAGGGTGGAAGGGAGGAAAAGAAAGAAGAGAGAGCGGTCCAACAAACTGTCAGTTTTGTGCTTTCACATCATTAATCACCGGACAAAGAAATTAGAAATACTGACACCCAAAATGCTCGGGCAGATGGAATATTCCAAGGCATGCTGGCAGGAGAGTTTGTGGCAAAGTAACATGACCCACTTTACCTCCCCTGGCCATAACCCTAGCTCACCAAGAGCGTAGAGGGCCAAGAGCTATTTTTAGTAGCTCTGAGCTCACACTTGAGCTGGCAGTACTAAGTATAGCCGGTGGAATGTGACCCCAGCCACGCTGCAGCACCGCCAACCAGCAGGAGCTACATGCCTGCCTCGCTCTGCCACACTCCTACCTGCCCTGAACCTGTCTGACTTGTCCCTGGCAAAACAGCTACACGCAAGGGAAATTCTTCTCATCCAAAGCTACAAACTGCTGGGCTACAAGGTGAAGGAGAACTGAAAACTAATAGAAGAAAACAGACGCTAAGCAGGAATTCTGTGTTTCTTTTCCTTTGGTGACTCCTAATAATAGAAGTACCAAGAGTTCCACAACGTGAGAAATGTATGGTATTCCATACATCAGCATGGAATAATAAATTACCGCCTTTAATTTACAGGGCACTGGAGACCTATTTTTCATTCCTGTACCTAAAATCTGTGCATTTTACAGTTCCTTACACATAAGGAGGGAACACAAACAATAAGGTAAATGCCTACTTGCCTATTCATTTCAGAAATATTGCCTGGTGATTTTGTACATGGGGTTTTTCATGCAAAAAAACTCTGAAGAATCCCTTCTAGCAAGCCCTGCAATTTGAAAAATCCATTAAAGGACAAGACCTCAGCGTTGTTTCTGTAACACGGTGCTGCTGTGCTTTTAACAAAGATCAGTGTGTGGCACTAAAAGATCTTTCCTTTCACCGCAGTGCTGTATATCTGGGGACTGATACATCATCGCTTGCCATCCAGCGAATGAGAAGAAGTCCGATACCTGTAAGCAGCTGCAGGCTGGTTCCCATCAGCATTGGTAAAGACGCGATGCAGATAATCATTCAGCAGCCTGCTGTTTACGATCCCTTGTGAAAAAACAGAGAGGAAATAAGCTTAGGGAGTCAGGAAGTAAAACTCAAACGTTAATTTCACGGACAAGCAAGAAACTGTTAACTATGGGAAAATGATGTTCAAGTTTGCAGATCAGCACAGTGGAAAACACAGTTTCAAGGAGTCATTCATTGTCTTACTGTCTTCACTAGCAGCCCTAGAGTCAAGCATCACAGGGTGCATCTCTGCAACAAGGGCTCTTTCCAACGTGAGCTGCTCTACAATAGCAAATGGGGGGCTACAAATTGGTCCCCACAGGTTGAACTACATCCTCAGGAATCCTGCTGCATCTGGAAGTAGCAGATAAAGTAACTTCAAAGGCTGGAGTTGGGAATCCAATTTCGTTTCCAAAAAATAAAAATAGAAATCTTATCACTATTGCAATTTCTGACATCCTTTTCATACCTGGGACATTTTAAGTACCTACATCTCTTAACCGCACTACAGAAGATACTGAGACAGAATAGCTTGCAGATGCAGTTTATCTCATCTAACCCACAGCCCTCTTTAATGATGCATGCTTCACTTCAGCTTTCATCGTGCAAAACAATCCCCAGTGTCACATTGATGCAGCACGCTTTATTCCTGGGTGCAACAGTGCCCTCAAATGCCAGATTTGTGGTCTCGTAAGCACACTTCTGCTGGATTGGTGAGTCCAAGAGAAAACAGACTGTCTAGCAGGTACTAAAAATTTCCCCGAAAAGGATTAATCTGAGAACTTGACAAGCTGTTCATCCTGGAAGGGGAACTCCCTGAATCAGAAGGGACAAAGGCAGGCAACAGGACATTCTCCAGCCTCATGAAGCAAGGCTGTGTGCCAAAGAATAGGCACTGTGACATGAGCTTCTGGAGTCCTTCATACTACAGGAATGTCCCTCCCAAAATCTCAGCTGAGGGATTTACGCAGTTCCAGCCCCACCACACCTCACATAGCAAGGTAACTGGAACAGAAGGGGCAGCTGATCTCAAGTGCAGCAAGGGGCACTCCCCTGATCCACAGTGGTCCTGCTTTTACACAGCGTGTACAGGCCCATACCTGTGACCTTGGACTTCTCTGGCTCAGTGCTCAGCCTGTAGTTCTTCCTCGAGAAAGCAGTCCCAGCACCTCTCGACGTCATTCTTCACAGGCACCACTTCCAGAGTGGACATAAGACAGACAGATGCCTAGAACAAAACTTGCTGGAGAGGATGCTGCCTTTAGACTTCTCCCTTTCTTGGAGGTTGATGTACCTGGATTGAACAACAGGGAGATACCAAAAAATAGCCACAGTCCTTGCACTAACGACATCAAACAAGAGCCCAAAGCCAACTAACTGCCAACCCTGCTCTCAGTCCCACCTGTCCAACACCTCAAAATCTTCCCAAAGCAGACAAGGCATTAAGCCACACTCCAGCCAACCACAGAGACCCCACTCCAACCAAAGGCATGGGCAGAACCAAGTCAGAACCACAGGCAACCTTTGCACCGAGTTTGAGGGAGAAGCACCAAGCCAGCACACGGCCGCGGCTACCACTACTGCCAAACACCCCCAAAACTGGTAACCACATCACATTCCTACTCATGTCCCCATGAGACACTTCTGCCTTTATCTCTCACACTGTAATCTTTAAAATGGGAATACGCACTTGGTTAATCTTCTGTTTAACATGTTATTAGATTATTCTGCTATCCAAAACAGAGAGGGAGAAGGAATGAGACAAACGCTGATGAACTGAACTACAAAAGAATATCATTGACTACAAAGCAAGAGACCCAGCTGTCAGTTTTATAGGGACAAAAGCAGATGCAAGTAGAAGCATACAAAAGTGTTTACAGGTGAAAACCTACCACGAGACTAAAGAGTCATAACCCTTCCTGGTATCACTAGAATGCAAAGGATGCTATCAGAGCTGATCTGACACGTGCCAGGAGAAAATGAATAAATTTGAGTTGCCAGTTCCACTCAGCTTCAAAATGTTAAGTTACACCCCTCTCCTGTTTCTGACTGCTCCGGTAGCTGACCGTCACTGGAAGTCCCTCTCATTCACTAGACAGCCGTCTGACAAACCACTTTGTGACACACAGAGCAACAGGAAGATGCAACAGGAGCAAAGGCTATGGGAATTAAATACTTGCTGGCAGTCTCATACAGAGCAGAAACTAAGTTGGACCCCCAAAAAAGTCAGTGAACTTGCCAAGTGACACAAGTGCCATGGCAACTCCACTGGCAGAAGATCACCTGAGCTTCAACTAGACTCAGGAAAGGACTTCCTAATGCCTGATTTCCTCAGGGCCACCCCAGCATCCAGCAGCAGTGCAGCACTGCCTAGCAAAACCACAAAAACAAAGCAAAAACCAGCTTGGATCAATGGCCCTGAACGATCTGCAATCGGAAACTCAAAACAAGGAATAAAACAATTAAACTATAAACAGAAATACATCATTTACTACCACAGCAGAGCAGAGAGCACAATGCGTACTATCCTAAAAGTACTTTAAATGTGAGAGACATCATTTAACCTCTATCAGGACAAGTTAAAAACACCCAAGGGTGGCGGGGAGTGCTCCTAGTTCTCCCCAAGGGCGGCCAGCCCGGTACCTGCACTGCTGAAACAGCCTGAATGCCCAGGCAGAGAGCGCAGCACAGCCACACCGGCACCCTACGTACCAGATGCACTTTTGGCACTGCTGCAGGGCCAGGGTTTTATTTTTTTCAGTTGGAGCAGATGCTGCTTTCCACAGGTCAGAGAAAGGGCAGAGCAGGGGGACACACACACGTGCCATCCACAAAACTGGCCCCAGCAGCTCTGGCAAAGAGTCCCGGCTCTGAGCCTGGCCACGGGTTAAACTGCCTTCTCTGGGCAATGGCAAACAGCTTCCAGCAGAAGGGCAGGATAAACAACACTGGGGAGCCGTCCGGAGGCAGGCAAGGAGGCCGAGAACCTGGGCCAGCAAACACAGCTTGGTCCAGCAGCTGCCGACGGGCTCTCGCCAGGGCAACGGGGAACATAGAATCATAGAATGGTTAGAGTTGGAAGCGACCTTAAAGATCATCTAGTTCCAACCCCCCTGCCATGGGCAGGGATGAAGCCGGCAGGGAGGCAGCCAGGTGGCAGAGGTCCCGCGCCCCTCGCCCCTCGGGAGGCTGCCCTGCCTTCATTGCTGTGGCACCCCCAACCCGGCAGCACCCCCACAGCCGAAATACTGGGCAGCGTTGCCCAAATCCAGGAACTGACCCTAAAACCAGGCACACCCCACAGCACCCTCAAAGCTGGTGGCATGCCCAGCGGCACCCCCAAACCCAGAGGCACCCCCTAAGCCGGGCAGCACTCTCTGCAGCCACAGACACCACCCCCAAATCCGGCGGTACCCTCCATGCCCACAAACCCCCACAACCCTGGCGCCACCCTCCCTGCCCAAAACACCCCCAAACCCCGGGGCCGACACTACACCTGCCCACAACCCCCAACGCCCAGAAATCCCCGACAGGCGCGGAAGCACCCCCCAATCGGGCACCTCCCCCCCCCCAACACCGGACGACGCTCC
>KZ506912.1:114008-126051 GCA_002844005.1 Limosa lapponica baueri | reverse complement strand
GTTGGTAGTGGGGGTTTTTGTGGGGTTTTTTTAAGTAGTTCAAAAGAGTACCTTGGGGCTTCAGAAAGTCAGAGAGCTGATGAAAGCCTTGCTGCCTGGGGAGCTTCATTATGAACCTGTGGTGGAGGGAGCAGGATGGCAGGGAGGGACCTGCCCTGCGGCCGGGGGAGCCCAGGGCTTCAGGGGATGTGGGGTGGGGAGAGGATCTGTGCGTTAACGATGTGGGTGATGAGGAGCTGGCAGCAACCCTGGCGCAGGTGCTCTCATGCCGTTTCATCCCACGAGTGAAGTAATTTACTGTGTCTAGATCTAGCCCAAAACACAATCATCTAAGCAACCTGGGCTTATGTTTTGGAGTTTTTTTGGTTTGGGTTTGTTTTTTTGAGAGTCTTGATGCTCATGGCTAGAATCACCAGCTTCACATCTCAGAGCCTTTAAAACAAACAGATAAGACCTTTTTTGAGAATGCTGTGCCACAGACGGCAAGAGGCTAAAAGGGAGCAATGACCAGGAGGGAAGCAAATCCTCCCAGAAGTGGCACTTGGGCATGGGATAGTTGTTTAGTTGCTGGGACTTCGGAGAAAGAAGGTTGGGCATCTACTGTTGGACAGAATTAAAGATATTGAGGCATCCATATTATAAATAGGCTCTGAATGTATTTTGATGATACAGAATAACAGAACAGTTGAGATGGGAAGGCACCTCTGGAGATCACCTAGTCCAACCCCTGGCTCAGGCAGGCTCAGATACAGCAGGTTGCTCAGGGCCATGCCCAGTCACGTGTTGATTATGTCCAGGGATGGAGACTTCATGACCTCTCTGGTTAACTTGTGCCAGTGTATAACCACCCTCACTGAAAAAAACCCCCAAACTTTCTTTTATGTTTAAATGGAATTTCTTGTATTTCAGTTTGTGTCCACTGTCTCTTGTCCTGTCACTGGGCACCACTGAGAAAAGCCTGTCTCCCTCTTCTTTACTCCCCCATCAGATATTTATACTGACATATAAGACTCTAAACCTCCTCGCCTTCAGGCTGAACAGCCCCAGCTCTCTCAGCCTCTCCTCACATGACATAGTGTCATTAGGCACATGATTGCACCAAGATATTGCTGAAAATCACAGAATGGTAGGGATTGGAAGGGACCTTCAGAGATCATCTAGTCCAACCTCCCTGCCAAAGCAGGTTCACCTAGAACAGGCTGGACAGGAATGCATTCAGGTGGGTTTTGAATATCTCCAGAGGAGGAGACTCTACAACCTCTGTTCCAGTGCTCTGCCACCCTCAAAGTAAAGAAGTTCCTCCTCATGTTTAGATGCACCTTCCTGTGTTCCAGCTTGTGTCTGTTGCCCCTTGTCCTGTCACCAGGCATGACTGAGAAGAGCCTGACCCCATCCTCTTGACACCCACCCTTTAGATACTTATAAGCATTGATGAGGTACCCTCCTAGTCTTCTCTTCCCCAGGCGAAATAGACCCAGGGCTCTTAGCCTTTCCTCATAAGAGAGGTGTTCCATTCCCTTGATCATTTTTTGTAGCCCTTTGCTGGACTCTTTCCAGCAGTTCCCTGTCCTTCTTGAACTGCGGAGCCCAGAACTGGACACAGTACTCTAGATGTGGCCTCACCAGGGCAGAGTAGAGGGGGAGAATGACCTCTCTTGACCTGCTGGCCATGCTCTATTTAATGCACCCCAGGAGACCACTGGCCTTCTTGGCCACAAGGGCACATTGCTGGCTCATGGTCAACTTGTCCACCAGGACTCCAAGGTCTCTGTCTGCAGAGCTGCTTTCCAGCAGGTCAGCCCCCACCCTGTACTGGTGCGTGGGGTTATTCCTCCCTAGGTGCAGGACCATACACCTGTCCTTGTTGAACTTCATTAGGTTCCTCTTTGCCCAACTCTCCAGCCTGTCCGGGTCTCTCTGTGGGGCAGCACAGCCTTCTGGTGTGTCAGCCACTCCTCCCAGTTGTGTGTCATCAAAGAGTTGCATTTGACTGACCAGAGTATATCTGGGCATTTCATGTGTTTGTGGAACGTGTTGGACTCACCTTGTTTCTGCATGGCTGTGTCTCTGCTGTGAGACAAAGAGCTTCTTCCTTGTCAAAAATGAATGTTAATCAGGATGTTGCTGCTGTCTCAATGCAGAAGTGTCACCTTGATATCTGAAGGAACCAGACTTAGGGCCCACACTTTTCCTGTCAGAAACAGATGGATAACATCTCCCTTTTCCCATCTCTTGTTGCTATAGAGAGAGCCTTAGGAAAAATTTGTATTCATGATGTCCTTGCTTTGTGTAGAAATTAAATTATTTTAAGTTTACGGGTAGTATGACCGCCTGGTTGGACTCCTGCTTCACAGATGAGGTTGCTTTTTCCAAGACCACCCTGTGCTAAGGGTGCTCAATTTGGGTGAATGTGCAATGTGCAGTAATCTCAGTAGGATTTTGCTGTAGCATTATTGATTCAAAAACCAAAACACCATAGTTTATGTTGTCAGTCAGAGCTGGATTTTGTATCACAATTACTCTGTGCTTGGGAGCATTGAAATATGTCTATGTATCATCAAAGGCATTATGATCACTGTTTAAAAACTCCTCTTAAGAACAGAGTATTTGTGTTTGGTAAAGAAATCATAGTGGAAGATCTTAAAGATAACTGTTTGGAAAATAGTCTGAGATATTTAAAGGGAATGACAGTAATTCTTAGGCTCAGTACAACTGAGCTCTCACATACTTATTGGCTTTCACTTTTTCTCTGCCTTCTTCACTCCTTGCTCACTCCAGTTAACGTGATTAGCTCTCCATTCATCTTCTTGTTTCACTCCTGTTTCTGTTCTCCATCTTCTTCTGCATGACCTGCTGTGCCTGAGCACTGCTAATCAGCCCAGTTACTCTCCTGTCTGTCAGGTCCCTCCTTGAGAGTTGAAGTCTTCCCACACACTCAGAGCTCCTACTGTGTTGATAAAATAATATGCAGAATGTTATCAATCTTATGGCAAGGCGTGCTGCATTGCACTTAATCTCTCCCATTCTTGATGGGGCAACAAAGCAATAGACAATATGCTTTATAGATGAAGTACAAACAATTCCCTTCTTAATGTGGGATTCTTGAAAAAAAATATGGAAATAGCATGCAAAACTATTTTACTGCCATCTCAGAAAATGAGGAATGTCTGTAATAGTTTAGTCATTCCTGTCTTTTTGCTTGTTAAGTGTTTCTTCTAAATAACTATTAGTACTTTAGCTTTGGTAGTATTGATTTCCTTGTGTTTGTTCTAACTTTGAAATAAAATCATCCCTCATACTCTGTTATTGATACTGGTTGCCTGGGATATTGAGGAATGCATTGTAAATTTCAGTGTGAAGATTTTGCTGTAACTGTGATATGGTCTCTGGTTTACACTGTATTTTTTTTTCCTTTAGAAGTTGTTTGCAGAATTATGGTAAATGGAATTTTCTATTCATGTGACCAAATACTGTGAGTCTTGGCAGCATTCGCACGCGCAGGGCTGGCAGAGAAAGTTAGGCAGGCTTTGCCTAGGCATTTTCAAAGAAAAGCACCCGGGAACTGAGGTTTGAAATAATGCAGCCCGAGGTCAGGAATTTCTTCTTTGAAGAGGCAGTAGAGAACGTGGTTACCTGTAGTGTGCGAGAGGCCAGGGGATTTTTAGGTGTAAGAGAGAAAGAGGGAAGTATAATGGACAATATTCTGTGCAGTGTTATTTCCTAAGCAAAGCCAGTTAATAATAAGGGATTTGGGCCATTTTTCAAAAAGAGATGATATTCACTGTCAATCCTTCATTTATTTTGGTGAGTTAGAAAATACAGTGGTAGGAGAATATGCATCGTTTAATCCGGTTTAAGATCACACCGTGCTTTAACTCAAAGGCAAACGGATTCTTGACATCAGGCATTTACCATATAGCGTGTAAAAAACGGTGCGGTTTTAGTGCATAATGAAGAAATCTGCTGAAACAAGAAAGCATTTGTCTGAGCGAGAGGGTTGGGAGAGGAACGCGGGAAGGTCCCGTGCGCAGGGGTAACCCCGCGCCTGGGTGGTTTTTCATGTTGTACCTGCATAGGTGGGGCATTCCCCTTCGGCTCCCGTGCTCCCCGGCGCCTCGTCGGCGCACGCCGGGAGCTTGAGACGGTCCCTGGAAGAGCATCTGCTCCCCACGGCACGGTTGGGACTCAGCACCCCGGAGCAGAGTCATCTGTTTTACCCCAGCACACATTTACATTCCACAGGTCCGGGAAACTGTCTGCGTGACCACCCAACAACGCCTGGTGTTTAAAACTGATCGGGCTGGCAGCACAGCACTTCACATCCAGCTGCGCTGCACACACGAACTGCCCAGCCTCTGTGCTGGAAAGTGAGCTGGGAAGGATTTTTATTTTTTTTTTTTTTTTTTTTTTTAGAAATTGCTTTTGGAGCAGCAGGTACATTCCTGCACAAGCAGAATGTCCAAACCCTCTCGCTTGGCTCGACCTTTGTCCGCTAATACGGCTCCTAAATCGCCTTTGTCTAGGAAAGAAGATTTGAACAGCCGATCACGAAAAATTAGGCTAGGTGAAAAGATTTTGAGAGCTGGCAGCGAAGGAAACCTGGTTAAACAGCATCAGCAAGAGCAGGTGGAAATCACAGAAGTGCTTGTGCCACGGAGGGCTCCTTTCCTGAAAGGTAACTGGTTATTTCATGCTGCAAAAGAAATAATCAAATGCATTTGCAATTACTGCCTTTTTAATAAGCCCCATACATCAATTATTATAGAATAGGGGGTGTGTATGTATGTGTGTATATGTCTGTGTGTGTGCTTTTGTTTCTAAAGGACAGATTCTGGTACATAAAGCATTTATTTTGGAAATAAAAGGACTCAAAACATTTTTGTTATTCGTTTGTGGCTGGGTGCTGTATACAAGCTAAAAACATTGGTCTGTCAAAGTGGTAAATCACAGTCTTCTACAGTCTAAATGTGACCGTGTATCATGAAGCTTTATTTGAAATGATAATTTGAAATTATTAGCAAGCACAAGAGAGATTAAATAACGTGAGAAAATAGACATCAGAGAAGGCACAGAATCTCATTCAACCTTGCAAGTAAAACTCCTGTTGGTGGGTCCTAACAAGGGAGCTGTGAGTTGATTTCTTGTATAAAAACTAAACAGATCAAGCGTATTTGGAAAGGCTTATATGCTTTTAGATTTCAGACAAATGTGGAGGATAATATAAGATTACGATCTACTTTCACTGATCTGTTAAGCAATGGGCTGCAGGAACATTACCATTCCCTCTTTTTAACTTAGTTTTTGTGACAGGAGTCCTTAAAACTGCATTTAAAAGTATCCATTTAATCTGCACATTGAAAAATGAGGGTACGTTACCACTCTCTTAGGAAATAAAAGCAGTAGTATTCTAATTGCACTTCTAATAGGTTTTATATATTTAAAGATGAATGAGAAGCAGAATCCTTTCAACCCAGAACAGAAACTGCTGCCCTCCATCCTAAATCCATAGGAAAAAGACGTGTGAATCACAGACCTTTGTAACTTGAAACTGTGTATTTTCATTGCGCACACATGGCATCCAAGGTTACAGTTTTTATTCCTGGATGAATAAGGTTTAAAAGATATTTTTTTTTTCCTGCAGTATGACTTTTATTATTTCACAAAGAAGGGAGAAGTGATGACACCTAATCTTATTCAGGGAGATGGATGATCTGTTTGTTTCTACAAAGGAAACTGGGTCTGAAGCACTTTATTAAAGGCAGAAGAGAGCAAATAGAAAAACTGGAGGTGGGAGGGCTTAAACTTCTGGTCTCACTCACAGACCATCTTGCTTATTTAGCCGTGTAATGTGGAGACTCATTTTTGATCTTGTGATGTATGCAAGGAATTAAAACCCTTATTCCAAAAAAAAGCAGAGGTACAATACTTTATGCCCTGGTAATCAAATATGTATTGATGCTATAGTAAATTATATTTCCCAGTCAAGTTTTATAAAATATGAAAACTTTCATAGAAAACCCTGTAACAGTAGGGTGTTCACCAAGTTACAGGTTTTTAAACAGTAGTTTGTCCCCTTTGAGTTCTCTCACTTATTTGGTGCATTGAGGAAAGGAAGTTGTAGGATTTCCTAAATGATTCTATGATATACAGAATAGCAAGTGTGTCCTTTTAAGGGATGTGATTTTTATGGAGCTCTTGGGGCCTGCTTTTACTCATTTTATTTAAATGTTTTTGGGCTATATAGAGCTTTGCAACTAAAAGCAAGGGTTGCGCTCACTGCTTGGTGTTTCAGGTGAGATTTCTCTAAAAGAAGAACCTAGTGGCTGTCAGTAGTGCTGCAACCCGGCATGTGCTTTTAGTATTTATAGCATTATACGTACTGGTTTTTGGAGCATGAGTTAATGCCCGTTAGGTCCTGGCTCTCTGCATTGGGATGATTTGTGTACATTAGGCAAGATGTTACTGTGAGTTGTTTTTGCAAGAGGTGTTGAAGAACAAATATTGATTCTTCTGAAGGAGCGCATTACAAGGGAGACGAAAATGAGCCTGTGGCTTTTCTCTGCAAATGGGACTGGCTGCATGGAGCCGATGGAGTCCAAGTGCTAGACAAAAGAATTTGGAAGATGTTTTGTGAGAAGCAGGTGTAGAGCTGGATGGTGGAGAGGCAGCAGCTACGGCAGAAGCCAAAAAAACCAGTGAAGGTCAGTGCCCTGGGATGAGGCTGAGGAATGCAAGAGTGGGAGAAGCAGTCAAAGAGTGTTCAAGTGGTCTTGATGAGGAAATAAGGGAATGTGGGAGAGATGCCAGAGGGCGGGTATAGGTTGACTGTGATGGCTGAAAGAGAGATCATGGTAAGAGCTCTCATGTGAAGAGGATGGGGCTTGGAGGAGAAAAAATGGCAAAAGAGGATTGGATTTTAGGAATAGGCAGGTCAGAGGGGCTGGGATGGGGAAATGGGAGTGGGAGGCTCTGTCAGGTGGGGACAGCAGTCCTGAACAAATGAACATGGAAGAGAGGGATCCGTTCGACCAACCTTCATCTGTTGTCATGTCATGTCAGTGAAACTCCATGGCCCCATGTGTGCTCCCCCTTCAAATTCCGCTTCATTCGCAGGAGAACAACCTGCGAGCACATGACTAGCTCCTACTAGTGAGTTTGCATGTCTTCATGAGCAACACGATGGCATTTCTGGCCTCATTGAAATTCTTTTAAATTAAAACCAGAGAGATAATATGCATGAGTGGTGTTGACAGGCAGAAATCCAGCAAAGCTCAGTGCTTAAGAGATAGAAAATCCAAAATTGCAGTTACAATTGTAATGGGACTGTAATGCATGATGACGACTTATTTTATTTATGACTATATGTTGTTGGATTTTTTTCTTTTAATATAGGATCCCCACCCTGCATTGTGCATGGGATGAATTGTCCTTAACCAATATGTCAGATTGTATAGGCAGGGGGGCAGCTTGTGGCAGGGAGAAATGAAGGCCTTATAGGTAAAGCCATTAAAGGCTGGAGTAGATCTCTCTGCCTCTGCCACAGAGCTCTGTGTGGTATTGGACACACTGCCTCAGCTTTCACAGGGGAATGCTGGCTGTGTGGGTTTGCTTTTCACTTTAGTTTTTGGATGTGCAAGTCCGAGACCACGGATCTGATTTGCAGTGCTGAACACACATAACAGTAACTGAAGTCAGTGTCAGCTGTGATTTTACTGCATGAAGTACTGACTAGTACAAAGGACTCAAGAAGGTCATCTTGTACTAACTGTTGCTCTTCACCTGAATTTAATGAACATCTTCAGCCATAAGCCATAATTTCACTGGCTACCAGCTTCTCATCTTGCTAAAAAAAGGGAGGAAGGGGTAGAATAAGATCCTTACTTTATAGGCACTGTTGTGAGAACGTCATTTCACAAATATTTACCTGCTTTAGTACAGTAATGCAGAATACTGAGGCCCAGGCTACAAGATTTGTTGCTTGGTCTTCAGACCAAGGTCTGACAAGCATGTGGTACGTGAACCCCAAGTCCACATCCAGAACAGTTAAGATGAAACATTTGACTCCATATGTGTGAAATGAGCCCTGTTCATTTCGTGCAGAGAACGAGATGATCGCCAGCGTCACAGATGTGTGAGGGTAAGGAAAGGCTGTACCACAGTACGTGTGCATGTGGGGTGGGAGACAGGGTGGCAGTGACCGTCTGAGTTTTGGCATTTCCCATGTGGTGAGTGACTATCTTTGCAAACTCAACATCATTTTAGGATTTTCTGTTTTGAAGAAAAAGTGGAGATAGGTAAACTTTTCATTTTTCATTCTCTCTTTCAAGACTAAATCAATTAAAATATGATTTTTTTTCACCTCTGGGATGCATTACTGATAGGAGAGCTTTATGAATTTGTCACCCATACTTTCCTTCAAGAAAAGCAGAGAATATACTAATGACTCTCTGTCCCATTTTATTGAGTTTTGATATTCGCTTTGTTATTTGGCTTCACATAGTTTCACCTTGCTTTTATTTTCACTCCGTTTTTTCCACTAGATTTTCTGCCCTTGTTTCTCCTCTGCACTTCACTTTGCAGACCATGGTAATTGGAATGCAAGTTGAATACTTTCAGACTAAAACTCTTGGTATCTCATATTCAGTTGGATCCAAAACTAGACAAAACTGGCTTGCCCCATCCCTAGTTATTAGATAGGGGCCAAAGGACTTTAGGGATATAGTGGGATTCATATCTATGGGCTCTTCGTGCAAAGCAAGCAATAACGGCACCATAAAAAGCAGAAATAATTATGTTTTCCCCATTTTATTTTTATTACAAACTCCAACATAACAATGACTATATAACCCATATGTGTATTACTAATTATCTCCAAGCTTGTTGTGGTTTTTAAATAAAGAGATATTGAATCATGGGCAAAGTCTGTCAATGATTCTTTCTGACATTCAAGTAATATCTATGGAATTTTTAAGGCTAAGGACTTTATCTGTCAGGAACTTCCATTTCACAGTATTTCCTGACAGAGATGTACCTACAAATACAGAACACATGTCAGATTAGGAGTTAGCCTTCCAAGGAAGCTCATTATTAAAAGAATAGCAAACCAAAGAATGTTTGTATTTAGCCTACAGTATTTGTGTTTCCTCTGCAACTGTTCAATATTCATCAAGACAGAGAATGCAGATCTTGTAAGTACTTGTATATACAATTTTTCATTATCTGACAAATTCAATGCTGTCTTTTTTACTGCCAGTAAAAAGTTTTTTGCTTTTAAAATTCAGACTTTCTACTGCAATCTTAATTTTTTTTAAAAAAATAACAGATTTTACTGTGTTGTACAGTAGTCTGAGAAACTGTAATGAAACTAGGGTTGGTATCAGATGTGTGCATCCTAATACGGTTAATTGTTCAAAATTTCAAGCTTGAGAAACATAGCTTTGCAAATTGATCAGGAATGTATTATTTCATTTTAGTATATTTGTATTAGAAATGAACAAATATCACGGACTATTAAATATCAAAATACAAAAGAATTCTAGATAAAAACTTTTCAAGCTGGAAAAGAACATTATTAAAATAAGTCTTGGAATTTACGGTTGCATTGCAGAAACAGGGATCAGGTATGAGACAGTAGACATTCCTTCATCATCCGTGTACATTTATTTTTATAGCCGCTGATGTAGGACTTCACCTGGAGGATGAATAGGGCAACTGAACATGCTTCCTTCCAGTTAAGATTATGCAGTATGTAAACTGGAGTTATGGTTATTGGAAACTGAATGTCTGGACATTTGTTTAGGTAAGGAATGATAAGCCAACCTCTGTTCTTATTTGCTATGAGGTCGTGACTCAGACTTAAGCATAAAGTATACCTTACCTTTCCTTTAAGCATGATTTCCTGCAAAAATTGGTCATGTCAAAACTCCCTGGCAGGCTTTCCTTCATTGGTAACCTTTTAACCCATTATCTAAATCTGTGCAAGTATGATGGAGAGATAAGTGTCTTCAAAATGCTGCACTTCTATGATATACTGTATACACCGTATGCTGTATAGGGTACATGTTCTGTACCTGTCAAATAGTACATGTCTATATTTTTCTATAATTTTGTGGAAAATTGCTGGCTGGGTGGAGAAGGAAGACCTGATTAATATCATGCTCAGGGAAAAGCTGCAGTGCATGCTCAGCTCTTAGACATCAGAGAGTTCACATGTGGGTGAGACCTCATGAAAGCCATACCCCAGGGACAAGCCTGGATTGTAGCTCACAGCTCAGGCAATTCATCAGAGAGGTAAATTCAGACTGTGGAGAAGATTGCGTGAATTCTGATGGAAACTTTTTGGACCTGAATGCATGCTGCAACCTAAGCATAATTCAGTTTATAAAGTCAGTAGTCAACCACAGGAAGAAAAAAGGTGCATTGGAAATCAGGTTATAGCAGTTGCACTGCTTAGAGAACTATTTTTCAATTGCAAAAGTATATCCACTTTGAAATCTTTTCCTTTGGGACTTGGCGGGATTGGAAGGAGAATGCTATACATCCCCTTGGGAAGCTCAAGATCTTCCATTTCTTATACTATCAGGGCTAATAATATAGGATGGGAAAAAAACTCCACCGATTCCTCCCACAACTCAAGAAAAGCTTAAACCATCTAGATGATGAAATTTTGGAGAGGCTATATTTTTGGGGGAAGCTAGGTGCAATTTTTTTGAAGGTTGATTTTTGTTTAAATTGTGTTTCTCTGAAATCAGTCAGAGGTTTTGAAGTTTAGAATGAATTAAGGAAATGAAGAGGTGGCACAGGTTCTAGGTACTTACATGTTCCTCATTAATAGATCCCTGTTCCATAACTGAACTTATCAATATCACTTTCCCATATGTAGGATGTAAGTATGTATTTCATATAGACTATATATAGCTTTTTAGTGTATGTACAAAATTTATAATGATTTAACAGTGTAGTGCTACCCTCTGGACTCTCTCAGGTTGGCCCATGTCTCCTCTGAAGTACGATTTTCAAAGCTGGACATGGTACTCCATCTCTGAGTGCAGTGGAAGGATTATGTTACATTTCTTGCAGAGAAATATTTGTAAATCCTAGTGCAAGTATATTTTTTTACACAATGGCATGGTAATGTTTTAAGCTTCTGATTAACTCCTAGAGCCATTTTTCCTGTTAATCATCTTTTAAACCTTCTAGGCATTTGGAAAGTTCCCCCCTGCCCCGGAAAGATGATCATCCTAGCTGATCTTAATTCCTAAATCCTTTGTTGTGTTTTAATGTTAAGAACAACATTGGCCCTTTTCAAATCTTCTGATATTTCACCCATCCTGAGTGAATTCAGACAAATATTAAGAACACAGACATTTTCACCATTTAGTTCTTGGAGTGCCCTAGGATGAGATTCATGAGACCCAGCACACTGGTTTAATTCCTTCTCTATTTAGATTTTATTGCTGGTATTAATTACGAAAGACACATGGTCACAGCTGACTGTCTTAGTGAAGTCTGATATGAGAAAGGCATGCAAAATTCTGCTTTCCCCATGCCATTTGTTAGAAGCTGTCTTTTTTCACTGAGTAATGGATCCATCTTTTTTTTGCTCTTCCTCTGACTACTAAGGCATTTATGCAATAAGTAGTCATCCAGGCCTGCTGCTCATTTTAAGCAAAGACTCGGGGCCCAGTCATGGTTTCACCCTTTTTACTCTCTCTGAAAAAAAATGAAGTGGTTACTAATGCTGCTTTAAAAAAAAAAGGTGGGGGAAGGAAAGGCAAAGCTGCAAATACATGAAAAATCAAAACATCTGGAATGCACAGCTAGCTGGCTGGACATATGCAGAGTATTAATATCTAGATATTTAAGAACTGACAAAGTTGTACTATTACTGGGGAATGTGTGTTTTATGATAGCCATCTCCTGCTGCATAGGCTGTTGTTGTGTCCTGGTTTAGGTAACGTTTATCTTGGGCCTGATACTTTGAATTTGTGAACAGGCTAATGTCTTTGCTGCAGCTCGGACATACAAGAAGCTTCCTGGGCAG
>KZ506912.1:12551-31705 GCA_002844005.1 Limosa lapponica baueri | reverse complement strand
TTTTTTCTGTTTTTCATTTTGAACATGGGGGTGGAGATAGATTAATGGGTTTTGTTTTAGCCTCCAGTTCTTACATGTCGTGCACTTGAAAACAGTGTTTTTCTCCTCCTTTATACCAGATGTTATGCTCTGGAGAATAATTTCTTACTATTTTTCCAAGTTCAGTGAACTGCCTTGTATTTTAATGATGTTGGTTAGGAAATGTACCAGTTCATAACCAATGATGTACCTAAGGCTGTTTATAGACTGCGGTATGGGATCCATCACAACTGAAATGGCTTGGGAAGATGAAACTTGATCCTTTTGGACAGCTGTGTACTTGCACTGAGGAGGGACAATCAAAAGAGGAAGGATGACACTGATTTTTTTTACATGAAGAGAAGTTGGGGAGTTTGCAGTTATTTAAACAGTTCTTCAGGATTTACACGATCTGAATGATCCCCAGGTAGCAAGGCAGCACACAGTAAGTTCAGATGGTTGATGACTTGCTTAAGATGAGTATGTTAAGGTAATTTAGATAATATTTGTGAGCACATTTGTTTCTTTTACAGGGATAGCTTAGTGAAATATAAATAATTTCTTGATGGATTTCTTCTGTCTTCTCTTTGTGGACAGGGTGTAGCACTAGGCATTTCTCTGAAATTCTCTGTTCCGTTTCCCAGTATTACTTCCAGCAAACTAATAGTGAGAGATCATTAACTATTACTCACTCCATTAGACTTTTTCCTTTGTTTTGTAACACGCTTCTCTGCTTGCTGCTTTCATTTTCTTTTATGCACCCGTTAAGTCCTGAACAAGCTGCTTGAATAAGTTTGTCCCTTAAGATTTTCTGCCTTTAAATCCCTATTGCAGACTGGCACATTCCTCTCTGAGATCTGTGCGTACCATGGCATCTTTGTGGACTAACTCGGTGCAGCTGCATGACTAGTTAGCGCAAGCAATCTCGCTAATTAATAGAGGCTCCCCTTAGGGAGTGGAATCTACAGTTCAGTACTCACCCTGAAGGAGTTATCTAAAATGGATCAGGTGACATGCCTTAAAAATGCCCACTGATTTTTAACAGAACCCAGAGTGACAAGCTCAGTTGTGGGAATCTACAATGTAGGTGTCCCAGGTTAGGGAAGATCAGTGTTTGAATAATTGTGTCTTCTAAAAAATTTTAGTTAGCAGAGTTAGTGCGTTGCCATCCTTTTACTTGTTTTTTCTTAAAGTTTGAACTCTGTGGGAAAGGGGCCGTCTAACTTCTTGTTTGTCCAGTGTTCAATGCGTAGTGGATACTGTCATGATGTTAGTTAATTAGGGTAATAACAATTTTTAGACCTTGGGGTCAAGTCTCACAAAACCAGAGATGTTAACGGGCAACACAAGGGCTGCAAATCTCAGTTCAAAATTCAGAATACTTAGTGCAGGATCCTGTCCTGTTTCATGAAAAATATTGACATACCTGGAGATCTTTTAGGTAAATTATAGTTTTTAAACATCCGCAGCAATCAGGTTACAAATAGAAAGCGTAAAGCGCTGTGAAATGGCACATTTCCTTTATGTGGCAACACCATTGTGGCAGTAGTTCAAAAACCAGTAGAAGGAAGAAACAAAATATGGTTGGGTAGTTCAAGTATGAGGATATATAAAATGTCACACAGGGCATAGAATCAAATAGTAGCTGGGAAGGATGCCAGAAAGACTTATGGTTTCAGTTCAGAAGTGCTTTTAGTTACATGTCTTTTTTTTTTTTTTTTTGAATTAAAGTACTGCTTTTTCCTCCTACGGCCTTTCCTTCAAGGGCTTCGTATGTAGTTGTTTATTAGTAAACAGCTGCTTGCAATGAAAGATGATTACTTTATAGCCATGGTGGTTTCTGCTAGATGTGTTTGTTGATTGGGGACTGGTTGCACTTCTGTTTGTTCTAATATAATCCAGATAAAACTATGTAAGTATTCTTAAACTGGACAGTTCACAGAAAAGCTACATAAAGACCAGATAACCATGTTTATACGTAGAACTTTTGACCTTTAGAAATCCTTAAAGTAAAATAACTCATGAAAGTGTACTAAATATACATGCTCATATGAAAGCTTTTACATTATATATAATATATAATTGCTATCTATATGTTATCTGCCTGTATATTAGATGTGTATATATACGTGTATAAAAGTAGAGAATATTACAAACACATTTCTTGAGCTCTACCTATGAGGTAGGTGCTTGAGAACACTGTGAAATATGATACTTGCTTGATATTTAGGTACAACAGTATCAGAATTGCTGGTGTTGTCCATTGGTGTCCTGTTTGTTCAAACTATTTAAAAGATGGAATTTACTGGACATTGAAATCTGTAAGATTCAAATAATTAATATAGTAACCACCCTCTTGTCAAAATTTGAGGCTAGGTAATTGTAGTTGAGTACCTCATATAAGTTGGTCTTTAAATTCGGATGGTTTTGTCCAGTGTAGAGTCACAAGGGGATGGAAAACTGGGATTAACATTTTGTATAGACTTGAAGTTTGCTAAACAAATGAAAGATGCCAAGTTATGACATTACTCATGTTGGTCATCTGAGTGCATTCTCACAGCTTTGAATAATCAGGATAATACTGTCTCTAGGATATGGGAAATGCAGTTTGCAAACAGGTCACTGTAGCTTCACTTGATTTGCTTTATTTGATTTTTGCTTTGTATATTAAAGTGCAAAATTTGTAATTTTTTTCCATATGCTTGCATAAGGTGAGCTACATAATGACTCTTTAGGTTTATGCCTCAAAATGATTGACAATTGGTAATTACTGAAGACCAGTTGTGGAGAACTGCAAAATGATCTTCAGACTTGATGTTAAAATGGCAGGTGAGGTTTGATTTAAATAGCTGTAAAATATACCACATATGGAAGACGGATCTTAACTTCATGTATAAAATGGTAAGCACTGAGCTGAGTATTACCACTCAGGAATAAGATGTGGAAGTTATTATGTATCCATGGAAATGTCGATGCAGTGTTCACTAACAATCAAAAAAGCAGATCTGATGTTTGTAGCTATCAGAAAAAAAGAACAGAGAACAAGAAAGAGAGTATCACCTGCCACTATAAATTCATGGGACATCTGTTGTGTGTGCAGTTCAGGTCTCTCCAACACCAAAAAAGGTGTAACAGAACTGGAGAACACAGTTTGGAGGACACCAATGATCAAAGTTAGGGAGCAGCTCCAGGGGTAAGTCAGCATAGTAAGAAATGAGATGACTGAGAGGGGAAGAAGAATAGACAAGTTACGCAGCTGCAAATTTCTAGGGACTGGGAGAGAGTTTTGGGGAAGCATCACTATTTGCATCCTTGTTCTTAACCTCTTCCCTGGGTATCTAGTTCAAGCTGGTGGTGGAGACAGGCTACTGGAGCAGGTGGACCTTTGGTCTGGTCCTTATTCCTGAACTGATCTCTAGGCCACAGTAACACCTGGGTAGCAAGGATGAAGTACAGCATAACTCCAGGAGAAGGACCAGGTTTGAGGAGAAAAGGGAAGACTTTGCATTTGAGTCCCATGCTGTAAGCACTGAGCCCAGAACGTCTCCAGTTCTCCACAGGCTCCCTTTCTCCAACTGCTCCCCGATATCCTGCTTCAAGTAGTTTTTCTTCTCCCCAGAAGACTGTTGTTTCTTGTCAGTATTTTCTCCTCTGGCATGCTACTGTTTAAACTGTTTTGTGAGGGTGCTTTTACCATCTGTTTTCATGACTTGGACAAGCAGTTTTGCCTTTTTTTCAGTAGCTGGTCTGCAATACAAATGAAAGCCTGTTTGCGTGCAGCCAGCTTGCTCTGTTCAAAGTATGAAAGTTGGAAGAGTGGGAGGCAGAAGTGCCTTGTTGAAAATTTTCCAGCCCCATCCATACTTGTGTCTCACTGAGTTAAACTGTCACCTACTTAGTGACATGCAGCTTATATCATTTTACATATGAGCTTTGACTTTGTCCTGCTAAATTGAGCTTGAGCTTGTGAGACTTAAATGTCAGAAGGGTAGAGCAGGTCAGAGCAGTAGGAAAGCATAAGTTAAAGTTGGCCATACTATTAAATTTGTGCTTTACTATGCATAGCTGCTGTTGCCTTTAAAGATACACTGTTGACTAAGAATTTGCACTTTGTCTTGAAAAAATTGTGCAAGTGATAAATGAAATCCTTAGACAGAAGGCTTAGAGAAAAAAATCCCTTTTATTTCAGTTTATTTATCCTCTTGCTGACATTTGTTGTACATATGGTCGATATTTCATCTCTTGGCTGGTTTGGTGGGTTTTTTACAGAAGAAAACATAACTGTAAATCCACAGCAGTAATAGGTAACCCGTTAGTCTTAAACTACTTTTCCTTTGTTGACATCTTTTGAAAGAGGAGATGTGGAGATGTGTTGGTACTGATTTAAAGAAGTGTCTGCATTTGCATAAGTAACTACAAATTCAATTTAGAATAAGTTAACATTACTTAATGTACATTTTTAGTGCTAATAGGATTCGATAGTCTGACTGTTGTTCCCCTAAGTATGCAAACATATGCAATTGAACACTTATTTTGTTATATATTTATCTAAATATTCTGACTATTCAGTAAGATTGTTATCCACACACAAGCTGTGTATACTTTTGGATACTTGTTTAGAGGGGGAAAGACCTTTCCTTCTAGAATTTGCTCTTGGTCCTTCTCTACTGATTTGTAGCACTTTGTGTGTTGTTTTGGTCATAGAAGGTCATTGAAACCCAACTGAACTGGACAAAGAATTTGTTTGTGACCCACGATCTCTTTCTTTGGACTAAATCTTCCTTCGATAGTGATCGATAAGAGTAGCACGTGGACTTTAAATCCTTAGAAATTATTCTAGCTAAAGAGCAGAAGGAATAAATTCATGTTTCATGGCCTGCTTACTCATGAATAACTTTACATGAGATACCTGATTTGTAAACCTGGAGGACAAGGAAGAGGAGTGTGTCTGAGCTGCTTTTGAGGTTTTGTGGCCAAGAGTCTTTCTGGTTCCCTTTCCTGGAGGCTTTGTGGCCAGCAGGGAGTAAGTAGGGGGTTTGGCTCTTAGTGATCAAGAACATTGTGTCAAACCTTAAAAAAGATGAAAATGTGTAAAATTGACAGCAGTCTGGTATATAGTTTAGTTAGATTGTAATTCTAGCTCTTTTTTTAGTATGTAATTACATCCAGAAGTGGACAGTTTTCAGCTGTGTTTAAATTGTTGCTTGCTACTTGAACATAATAAGCTACATGCAAAGTTGATTCTCAGTGTGATCCTCACATGGTTTCTTCAAATTCCAACTTGAAAACAGAGTTTGTTGTTGAGCACACTTGCTGTACCTTTCTTGCTTGCATGAGGCTCTTGAACTGATGCTTTCTAACTCCAGAGCTTCTTTTTCCCGAGATCGCCTCAGAAGAAAACTCAACCAAAGGCAGCTTTGGTGAGATTTATAAAGGAGGTGCAGTAAGATGTGAGGGAGGAATAAAATAATTAATTAGTTTTCAGAAATAAAAAGAATCCATGCCTAATCCGGGTCTTGGAAATCTTGTCCAAGCTCTTGTGAATGTTGCTATTTAGGTGCACCGATCTTGCCTGCGTGCAGCGTCTTATTTCCAGCACTGTTTAATCACCAACACTAAAGCTCCAGTCTCACCCCTGGGACAAGCAGCATCCTTCTGGTCAGCACTCACGTCTCCAACAAAGCAGAAGCATTTCGCATTTCTAGAAGTACGTTCCTCTCCTTGTCTTTTTTGCAAGACCTTCTGGGGCCTTGTGGATCTGCTCCTTCCTCCTTCAGCAGCCGCTGCAGCCTTTAAATGCATGGCCTGCCTGGCTGGCCATCACTTAGATCAACACGCCTCTCCCACTACGTAAACCATAAAGCTCATGATAGAAGCAAGAGCTAAGATAGGTAAAGTTTAGCAAATTTAGCGGCATGGAGTGATGAGTGTTTTGGACAGAAAGGCAGACTTGGAAGGAGGGAATGGGAAGTTACCCGGGTTTAAAACAGCTTTCTTGCTCCTGCCCTGAGAACAAAGGTGCCCTGCTGTTTGTGGCTCTCTCATTCTGAATAGTTCCTCTGCAAGAAAGAGAGAGACAGAGGGCATAGACAGGCTGCCTCGCTTGGTTCCTGGCTCCTTGATAAGAGATTAAGGCTCAGACCAGTCCCTTGGCCATATAACATTGCCAGGGCAATGGGGAAAAAAAGCCTCAAGAAAGAAATGTAGTAATCAATAAATTAAATTGTATAGAGAAGGGCTTATAAAAGTTTTTTACATATTTTTTGCAGACTTTATTGATGGGAAAGTCATTCTAATAAAGAAAATAGGCAGAGGATGCAGCTTGCACTGTGATGCTTCACTGCACAAAGGGAAATTCCTCCTCTGTGCAGTAGGAAATGCCATAAATGCATTCCCTGTGAGGTGTAACCATTGTACACAGCAAATACAAAACTGAACTTCTCAGGAAAAACATGAGCCTTCAAGTAGACTCTGTGGTTAAAACAAGTTAAATTTAATCCTTTTCTAGCAGCAGAAAACACACAGGCTGGCTGCACTGTGTAAGTCATTGGTTAGTTCCTCAGGCAGCTCCTGAGGGCATTTTGTCTTTGTCCGTGTGTGTCTGAGAAGGTGAAATCGCACCGTGTCCTGTGGCTTTGCTAGCTTTGCAGTTTGCAAGGTGTAAATATGAAATCAGATGATTTGATCAAAAAAGAGAGGCTTGGACATACTTCTGCGTATTGCCGTCAGCCAGGGTGAAGTGAGTAAACCTCTTCGTTATCTGCTAATGGTGGAACCAGAAAGGCAGTAACTGCAGGGTGGAAATAAAAGGCGAGTTAGAAGTGAGGTTACGCTGGCTGCCTTTGGTGCAGTGCCGAGCGCTGGTTATGAAACTGTGCCTGCGTTTACTCATGTCACTTCTGATTTGCAAACCTGGTGGCTGAGTGGCAGGTCAGTGCCTCCTCACCCCGGCGTGAACACCCCTGTTCCCTCTCCTCTGCAGCCGCTGCCGGGAGCCTTTCCAGAGCCTGCCTGCATGTGAGGAAGGATACGGGCACTGAAGTGATGGTATGTGCAGCAGAAGCACAAGTGGGGTTGATTTAATACAGCAGGCAGGCCAGCTCGGTCACTCAGGCCTGTGACAGGGAACTTAACATTTCCCTTTCTTCAAGAAACTTACGTCTGGTGGAAGTGGCTGTACGTGACGCTGCTGCGTTTGCTGGTCCTTTCCTCCTGTTTGTGTGTGTATCTCATACTTGGCAAGGATATTCCTTAGTCTGGCAAAGTATTGGGCTTTTAAAGAGGAAATTTGGTGTCTCTTCTCTTCCTAAGTGTTGGTAAAGAAGGACAGGATTGCTGAGCGAGAATCAAGCATCTTGATTTCCAGTTTTGTAGAGATGCTCCAGTGCTTGATGCAGACCTGAGGGAAGGTGCTCTCTCTTGCCACAAAGGTGGCTGGAAGGATTTGGAAATTGATATCTCTCTCCCGCTCACAGGTACAATGTTCAAAACGTGCTGTCCTGGCCCTGGTATTCAGATTTTAAGATCTACTCTTCTTTTGCAGCCATGTTTGATATAGCTGATCTGTGTAGCAGTTGAGTGCACTATGTTCCTCAGATAGTGACATGCGGTTTGGGAGGGTGCTAGGCAGAGAACACAACCACATTGCTTCCTCCACTTTTGGGGTTCTCATTCACTGAAAGATCACAAGTTGGCTTAAACGTGCCTTAGCCTGTCATGGACCATGTGGAAAGGAAAAGGAATACCAGGACACTGACAGCATTAGGTGGAGTGAAGTAGAAGGATCTTATCCACAGTGTTCTTCAGAAATTAAAGTGCAACTTAAATTTTAGGACCTTAGCTTAAGTCTAACAAGTAAATCTGTGTTAAGGGAATAAAAACAGGCCATCACTTACCAGTGATCTTGAAAGCAGGTAGAATAAAGGAGAGGGTTCTGCCTTTAAACTAGGCAAGTCCTCAATAGTAATAGCATGTGATGGCCATCACAAAGCTTGCCCACTGTGTCTTAGATTGCTCCGCAGTAGCTAAAAATACATCTCATATATTTCCTCTGGACCATTTTGTTCCGATCTCCTCAGGGTGTCCTCTTTAACCAAATTTAAGAAGCTAACTCACCTTGAGAGTATCCCAGGAGGAAGTAATCTACTCTTAAAAAATGCAGAGACAAAGATCAGGCAGTTTATGGACTTGCCCAAGGACTCCCAGGGAGCAGTAGTGGAGGCAGGAGCTGGGACTGCTCCACAAACCAGGGGAGCACTGTGGCATGAGCAAAGCTGGCTCCGTGGGACCATCATCTCCAGGGGCATAGAGAGTCCTCTCCAACTCCTGCTGCTGTGTCCATCTCACGGTAAGGACCACACAGTCTGGGAGCAAGACCCAGAGTAAAGCTGGGTTTCTGACCAGGGCTGGTGCTGTGGCAAGGAAGAAGCTAGCTGGTCAGCCTTGTCATGGTCCTTTCAGATCTTACACAAAGGCTTGTAATTACATTTGGGTTGGATTTAAATAATATATGAAAAGCCAAGTCCATGATCATGCATTTAAATACAGCAACTACTCTGCTTTTCTGGTTTAGTGAGGATTGTGTGAATCAAAAATACCTTACTCATCTGCAAAAAGGCTTAGTCCCAGCAAATCATGGCTTTAATTACAGGAAATAATCATAAACTACTTTATATGCAATTAAAGACACTTTCTTTTGGAGATATTTTTGCAATTTGTATTTTTTCCTAAAACCAATTATCCAAAATATAATACTCTTTCATGCCTGCAGTGCAACTTTGACTTGCATATAAATTGATTTTTTTAAATGAAACTTTCTTTATGTGTAATTGAAACTTGAGACTATTTTACCTTTATCTAGGTAAATGATTAATAGGTCAGATTACAGCTGCTGGTTAGTAGTAGCAGCTAACAGTTTTATGCTACAGTTTGCTTGTTTAGATAATTGTATTAATTTAGAATGTAAATTGACACAATTACAATGGCATTTTTTAAAATGTCAACATCTTCTATGTTAATGTCTAATCAGTCTTTAATCAAATGCTGAAACTGAAACAGAAAATACCTTTCACACTGAAATTTAATATAATGTTGATCCAGAGCTCATTAGTTTCATGGGAAGACCAATGTCGGCTTTGGACCGTATTCATAATTTTATTGATCTGTTGAAACAGAAGAACAACATTCAAATTCAGACTGAACAGTGGTGTGGCCCAGAGATTTCCCAAGCAGCTACAAAAAAGTAATGGAGTATTTTGTGGCAGTGGTAGACCTGAAGGCTAGGCAGAATGTGTCCTGAAGGATGTGTCCCCCCATGGTGGTTACAACCCATGACGTGGGAAGGAAAGAAAGGAAGAAATTTTGTCTTCTTGTCCTCAAAGTGACAGTTCAGGGAAGATCCTTTACCTGTAATGAATATCTATGAGTCAGGAACAGAAACGTAACATTCAGGAAAATGTCAGCATGATCCTGTCAGTTTAGCAGCCGGGATGAGGAGCCATGCTGTTTTCAGGCTGGGTTGAGGCCGGGGCCCCGCTGCTGTCTGCACTCCTGCCCTCCTCTGGTGGGGGACTTATGTCCCTCATGGGCGATAGGCCACATTTCCTGACACTTTAATGGGAGAGCTCACCCCAAAGAGAGACAGGCACGGAGGCCATCTTGAGAACTCGTGGGCTGAGGGAGAAAAAGCAACACCTCTTGGAAAAACGGTATCCCTTCTCAGAGAGCTTTGATATTGGAGGTGTTTGATTGTTCTCTGTAAATTTATTAGATGGGTGAAGAAGAGAGGGGCACAAAGGGCCTGGTTTTAAAGCAAATGAGAGTGCTGGCATATGGCCTGCTGGCGTGTGTTGGTTGGGTGAATTTAGGCAAGAGGCTTTTGCTTCTGGGGTAGCTGGAATGCCATTCTGGCGCAGTGAGAGCAAAGACGTTGCTTCCAAAAATCAATCACCTCCTATGCCTGATTGCCTGCAAGGAATGGACGTGATAATCTAGCAAAAGTCGTTATGCCTGTGTGCTCTCATGGCCGTCACAGCTGAGCCGTCCCGGTGCCATCCTCCTTAGTAAATATGTGACTGGATTATTGAGAGGATATGGCTGGATGATGGAAAAGCCGTCACAGTTTTCTAGAGGCTGCCTTGGGAAACCTTCTGCCTCAAAACCCAGTCTGCCCGTGAAACGAGTTTGATGGGCCCACGTCGCACCGGCAGCCATTGCCACCACCAAAGCGCTGGCATCAGCGTGGGACTCGGCCGCCTGGGCAGGGCAGGAGTTCACACACCTCTGTGAGTACTGCTCAGGCTTTCAATCAGTCCTCGTCTGAAACGCGATCTGGGGAATTTACAGAATCTTTTAATTCAGCTGTCAAAGCTATGCAAACTTAATTATAGGCTGGATTTGGCATAAAATCATAGACACAGTGTTTTCCCTCAGCATTTGTATTTGCTGTTGGAAACGCTTCAGCCCATAAATCTGTGCAGATAATGCCGATAGGGAAAATCACTAACAAAACATAGTTTTACAGGTGGGTTTGGGTGAATTTTCCATCAACTTTATGTGCCTGTGTCATATCTTTATATTCTTTTCTCAGCCATTAACTTTTGCTGCGAAGCGTGAGCTACTGGATTCCTTTTGTCTTTATCATTTGCATCTGTCGCCCTTGTTAAGGTGCCGCAGTCTGTGGGGTGCCCTGTGTCCCCTGGATGGGCTGCAGAGGTGGGGGTCCCTGTGGTGAGGAGTGGAGGTCCCTGCAGAGGACAGGGTAGAGGTGGGCATGGGGGGACAGGGCAAGCAGGAGGCGTCAGCTGGAAGAGCCGAGAGATAGGATGTAACTCCCGGTGGCTCTGTCTGTGCTTGATATGAGGAATACCGTGAATGCCGGTGGTAATGGCATCTGCTTAAGGAAGTGAGAGCTATCTGGATTTTACTTTCTTAAAGGCAAATGACTATGAAAATATATCTGTTGAAGGAGAAAGGCACAGGCTTCACTGAAGCATCTAAGTGCCAGTTCAGAGATGAGGGTATCCAGGGCCACTGGATTCCTCGTTCGTGACCTTGGGCAAGCCATTTATCCAATAAGTTTAAATCAGCTATTTCTGTTAATTCCATTTACTGCAGCAAAGCTAACTTAGGGTAAAATTGCACATTATAGATATACTGATCTAACAACCCACTATGCTTCTTTTCCTCTTTTCCCACACACTGGTTAAAGACTCACTGAAACCGGAGAAAATTAACCTTGGTGTTGGGGAATGAGAGGGGAAGGCAGATTGTTTCACCTTATCCATAGGGAGGGAAATGGGGCTATGTGGTTGGGATGGGGGCAGGAGGACTGAGGAGGAGTCCCCCCCCTTCCAGCTGCACTGAGCTGTTAGAGTAGCTAAGCCATAAATATGTGTCTTCAGCCTTAAAATTAGTTCAGGATGTAATCCTTCATCTTTGCTCTTCCCAAGGAGTCACTGCTGAAGCTCTTTTACTAATAGCAAAAATATTTATTCAGATACAAGTATAACCATTTGTTTCACTTGTCCCTCCAGAGACACATGAATAGATCCCATTTAAGTAAATGAGAGTGCTGTACACCTAATTAGAGACAGAGTTAAGTCCACAGTCCTGTGCCAAAATGCTACATCATGAACTAAAATTCATGGAGTCACAATTTATTTGCTATATTTAAATCAGACTTTAAAAATTAAATGAAAGCCAATATACCCAATAAACTTCTGTAATCCAGGCTGTAATAATAAATAACATACTGGGATCCTAGTGCAGATGAGGGTGAAATCGTAAGTGCATTGACATTAATGTCATAGCGCCTCTTGACTTCAATAGATCCAGGATTTCTTTGGTAATGTGCTTAGAGTCTTAATTTACTAGGAAAGTAAGTCGTTTGGGATTTCCTGTTTCCCCCACAGCCACCGATGATGTGATCAGCTCCTGGGACAATATTAAAATAAACTCAGCTGGATTTCTCTGTCAGCCTACTTTTTTCATCTGCTTCCCAAAGCCATTTCTCTGTTTCTTGCTGACCTGTCTGAAGTACACAACCTCATCAGGTGCGCTGCCTTCTTTGGCTTTGAGACTCATTTCCTAAGAGGAGCCAGCTTATGTGATTAATTATGTCTTTTTTTGTCTGCAAAACTGTCTTGGACAATTTTATTAAGTTTGAAAGGAGTATAGCTGTCCTAGAGGTCACTGGGTAGAGGAGGCAACCCCAAGTGAGCCCCCTCTGCTGCCCCAAGCCCACCTTGGGAGGGAAGCAGAGGCAGCACTGCAGGCAGATGACAGCACACAGCACATCCATTACTCCAAACTAACCATGGCAGGGGTCTTTCCTTCCTCAACGGGGATGGTGGAGGAAGCATGAGTGAGATTCACACTGCTATAGCAGGTAGGTGAGGAGGGGCTAGGGGACAAAAGACACAAACAAAAGTCAAAGCAAGATTCAGAGTTGTGTGCTTTGTGGAACTCCTCTTCCCCTCTGCTCCCCCACAACAGTTTATTTCATGTGACTTCAACTCCTTCCATTGAACGGTGGCAACATGGTGGTCTTTGCTGAAGTGGCTGATTACATTTATTTAAGAGGTGTCTAGTGGTGGCAAACCAATAACAACAATTGATTTGCAACTTTTTCTGTGCTTTGCAAAAAGCATGCAAGTTTCATTTGCACTAGCTGCTGGAAGTAAGTGAAAAGAAAATAATTCATAAGTGAAATAGTAATTATTAGTGTACAGCAATAAAGCTTAGAAGACTTATTTCTTAAAGAAAATTCATAGAATCATCAAGTCATAAAATCGTTTAGTTGGAAAAGACCTTTAAGATCATCAGGTCCAACCGTTAACCTAGCACTGCCAAGTCCACCACTAAACCCTGCCCCTAAGCACTATGCCTACCTGTCTTTTAAATACCTCCAGGGATGGTGACTCAACCACTTTGTTTATTCCCTTGTACACATGTTCTCAGTGTCTTCAAAAGTATTTGTGGATGTGCAAGAGGCACAAGTCTGGCTACTAATGTGCTGACTACTCCCTCTTAATTTTTTGAAGGGTTTAGCAACTCCTTCATAGAGACTTTTTCATTCATTATACATTTTTTCTGGGTATTACCTAAAGATCTCATTTTGCAGGCTGCTGTACATATGTCTATCTGTAAAGGCACCAGTATTATAGTACTACGGATGTTAGGCAGATTTCTTGAAGTTAAGCATATGTGTGTTTCTGCAAAGTTTAAGGAGAGACAGAGAGGCATTGAGCTGACATCTGAATAACAAATGCCTTCATTTTCAGTAGAGGTGAGAAGTGAAATGTTCTTTAGAAGGTTGCAGACAAGTTTCATGGACAGCAAATGCACTGGGGACTGATCTATGAGTGCCTTTTGTCTGCTAGGTCAGAGCATAAATATGTTTATTCTTATATATCACAGTAATGAGGGCAGTGCAGTGGCAAGCAGACACCTGGCTGACCAGCAGATTGAAGGAGTGAGGAGAAAATTCGTAGTTCTTCTTTGATCTTGTAAACCAAGTTTATGGTTCTAGTATGTCTGAAATTAGGGTAGGAACAAAGGATGTACTGGGAGTAATCAGAAATTTGATTATAGTAGTACGTTACTGATGAAAAGAAGAAGTCAGTTAAAATGTTTATTCCCTTACTATTTCTTTTCTTTTCTTTTCTATAAGGGAGTCTTTATTTTCTGTTTGGTGCGTAGGATTTATCTGTAGCACAGTTTGTTTACCCCACCCCTCCAATCTGTGTGTGTCAGGAGAAGGGTCCTACATACAGTTGTTCCTGAGTGAAGTCTTTGCTGCCTGCGAGTGCAATGGAGAGAGTCATTTAGTGTTTATATGGTGCCTCCTCTAGAGACAAGCTCCTGCCTCTGAGCTCTTCCTTCCTGATCATTATTTAATACCCATTTTATTTTGGACACAAAAAAAAAACCCAAAGAGAAATGGGCACTGTTCTCCACATCGACTGTTTCTGCCCTGCAGATATGAGCGGAATACTTTCTTTTTCCCAGGAAGAGTAGAGTAGCCAGGGGGCTTTTAGCCAATTACTGCAGGGGTGTGTAGACCACAGCAAAAGAGGGATTGCTTCTGCCTTCCGTAGTGAACATTAACCACTGCTGTGCTACACAAATGGACCTTTTATATTTTATCTACTTTGATATTCTAAGGAAATGAGAAGTCTTGAAATGACAAAGCCCTGGTAATAATGAGGTGAGTTATCACCACATGGTTATTATCAAGAACATTTTCTTTTGATACTAATGTGTGTTAGAGAAGAGTCATGTCCCTTGTTTGCCTTGGAAGGAAAACCATTCAAGCTTACTCTTGTCAGATTTCTGGGAAGAATAAAACATTGTTATTGTTTGTGAAAGAGAGGTGACCTAGTCGAACTTGGCCCACCAGTTGTCTTCCTGGAAGCCGTATGCAGTCGTGGCTCTTGTACTGTCTGAGGTTTGTTTAATTCCACCTTCGGCTCCTCATTGGGTTCAGCTGCTGATGCTGGCAGTCAATTCTGCATTTGTTATCTCTGGTAAAGTTACCTTATTTGCAATTAATTAAACAGTGTAAAAAAAGTTGGGCTTGGGTGCTTTGTGACCAATATAGACATTACCTGTAAGGCAGGAATTCTTTTGACAATAAACCGCAGCAGTTCTCCTGTAGAAGCTGGTAATACTGGAAGTGAAAAGCACTATTTAGCACCCACTGTGTCCCTTAGGCAAGGGTGTTTTATAGTATATCCCTGTTCATGGCCTGATGTCCTTCATGCCGAATTTGGAGTAGATTGACCATAGACAAAAGCTGATGGTAAGTACAATTAATTGCAAATAGACCATACACTTAAATTTTATAAGATAACAGCTGCAGAGGGAATTTGTAAATCACTATTCACTGTGACTTCTGCATTAATCTTGTTTCCATGCAAAACCCTGTAATCATGTTTTGTGCATCAGTCAGTGAGTTTTCACTGAAAACAGCCAGATGTGTAAGGACCTTTGCAGTAGCGCTGTGCTCCAGAGTCACTAGCACGGGGCCATCTGTTTGAAGACTCTTGCAACCTCTTTGTTGAGTTTCAAGCATGAAACTACATTTCTGGCCAGTGGAGAAACCAACAAGAGAGCCTTTGCAGCGTTACACTGTAGTGCGCAGTTGCAGTGCAGTGTTCCACTAAAAAGTAGTGTTACACTTCTACTCTGTAGTGTCAGCATACTGCAAAACTAATC
Source organism: Limosa lapponica baueri (assembly GCA_002844005.1). Taxonomy (NCBI): domain Eukaryota; kingdom Metazoa; phylum Chordata; class Aves; order Charadriiformes; family Scolopacidae; genus Limosa; species Limosa lapponica. The sequence continues at coordinate 16,468 of KZ506912.1, read as the reverse complement.
ACAGTGGATGGATTAACGTATGAGCTTTCCAGATTGCATGTGGTAAGTTTTAGTTTAAACTTATTTAACAACATGGATAAGGTGGCATAACCTATTTAAATATCTGTGTAACTTTGTCCTTGTCCTACCCTTTAAATGTAGATGCTCTCAGATGCTTGTGGATGCTGTGTATAAAGCTTTTATGTACTACAGGGCTTGTATTAAGCATCTCAGTATGCCCAGCAGCCTTTGCAACAAGCAAGAAGAACCTAATTGAAAATAGGAAACTTCTTAATCTTTGATAAGGGATTGTTTGAAATTTTTTCCAGAGAAAAAAAGACTAATTCATAAGAAGTTTGTGCCACTTTTAAGCCTAACAAAGTAACACATTTGGATTCTAAAGCTAATTGGAAAGCAGATTTTAGTAATTGTTTTAGTGTCAAGAACAAAGGCACTTAAAAATTGACAAAAAAAGAGTGCAAATAACTTTGTGAAGCTTTACAAAGGCTTTATAGAAGTTGACCAGATACTGCATAGCTGGATATGCTGCCATAAAGGACCTGAAAGAACTACAGAAGTAGAAGCTCTGGGATTCTTCCAGACGTGTCAAGTAATGCCTTGCATTGTTAATGTGGGCAAGGCTGTTTTTCTTGGCCATAATTTAGGAAGGATTTTGTGTGTTATCATCAACGAATTAGAACTTGAATAACAAATCTTGGATATAATCATCATAAACTGTTCCTGTTGGGGAGGACAGAAGGAAAAAAAGCTTATTGTAAAATAATTTAAATCTATTTAATAAAAAAATGCCTATCACTTATTTGCTTAGAATAGCTCACCAGTTACGTGAATTTTTTGCTGCTGGGTGATTCATAATCATCCAGTCTGATTTAAGAGTTCCTAACTCTATCATACTGCAGTAGTGAGCTCTTTGTACTGTACTACTTGGTATCTCATGTCTGCTTTGAGTGCCATACTGAAACGGAGCAATGGAACAAGTCAAACTGTCCCATAAAATAAAAATGAATAAAGTTAAATTGATTGCAATGTGTTCACCACATTGTGTACCTGCCTTGAGAAATTAATCTTCATAGGTCTTTGTAACACAGTCTAACTGCAGCTCATATGCACTCATATATGTGCATATGCTCATTTCTGTATTATTTTCTGTATGTGTCAATATGTATCAGAACTTACCTTCCTCTTGCCCTGGGATTGTGAGTGTTCTTTGAACCTGCCATATGTGAGCCTGTCAAGTACTTAACGCCTTGTTGAACCTGCAGGCACTCATGCTAGCTGGTGTTAGTTAGTTATCCATTTAGGAATCTGAAAGGTGGAGCATCTTTCAAACAATGAAGTGGATAAGCTGGAGATATTGCAGAAAAACAACTTTTGCCTTGTCTGCGTAAAAACTGAGAAGGTGGTAAATTTCTAATATGTGGGGGTGAAAGAAATGCAAATTTGTGAGCAAGAGAGATGAGAGAGGTGTATGGATTCTTGTTTGCAATATACAGAATATCAAACATGATAGTTATTACTTCTGCTTATTTGCTTGCTTTTTTCTTCTTTTTTTTTTTTTAAGGAAAAAACTTCATTTAAGTGAAAATTAATACATGAACTAGAAAATTTTCATTTATTTTATCACCCAGATATCCTGCTGCCCAAACAGACTCGAATTCATCAGTTTTGCAGTAGCTTCCAATTTCTAGCTGATGACTCCACTTGCATCCAGTTTTTTCCATTTGCACCTAAACACAAAATCTGCATTCTGATTTTGTAGCACTTTTGGTAACTTAAAAAATTGTTACTACATTGATTTGGAGGAATGAAGTGGCTTTTTGAAACTTCTTTTAAGTGGCTGACTTAGTGACAGTCGTGAGAAAGACATCCAGCAAATTTGTTGGTCTTTAAATGAGTTTCTTAGTGCATAAAGGTTTTGTGGGGCTGTGGGGTTGTTCCAGAATTGCCTTCGTTTACATGGTTTTGCTCAACTTCATTTCAGATTCAGAAGGATTTGTGGTGTTGTGCTGTGAATCACAGTGCTTCATTATGACACTTGCACTGACGGTTATGGGAGAGATGTGCTGAAAGTCCCTAGGCTACAACAACATTTTCAAACTCCCACATACTTCTTCCCTTTTTTTATTAGGATCGCCTCAAAGCCGGTTACACACCCTCTTTCAAACTGCTGTGTGTAACTCAGGTCTATCGTGTTGCCTCTATAGCACTCACGAATGACTGGGCAGCCGGTATGCTAATTGCTACCTTACTGAACTGACCTTAATGGTATGTAGTTATTTTGTTCTTGCAATCTTTTTGTATATTTATGTTTTCTCTTTGACAATACGCTTCGTTCATTGTTGCTTTCGAGTGGATTTTGTTGCCTTCTTCAAGCTTTGCAGTGCCTGTGTACAGCGCGTTGCACTGTGAGACCCAGTCCCCAACTGGGTACTGTTCCTAGCAGTGCAGTGCAAATACATTGTATTTCAATATTTTTTGTTTATTTTGTCTTCATTCAGGGTTTTGTTGCTATTTCTCAATTCCTATTCGACATACTACTTTTACGGTGATTTTCTGGATATTTTAAGCCGTTTATTTGGGGGAAACACAATACAATTTTTTTACAAATAGTCCGCTATGTAGCATAGGAAACAAATCCATGTGTATATGGATTAGGGGGTTGATTTGTGGCATGTCTCTAGACGTAGTACACAGTAATCTGCTAGGAAGGTAAGATGTGTGAATTGCTGCACATCTTAATAGCTTTGCAAAACACGGAATTGAAGAGCCGGGCTAGTCTGCTTGTTTGCTTTCCCATGTTGAAGTGGTAACTGTACACCATTACTGTACTGCATTTTAAACAAAAGGGACGAGAGCATTTTTGCTACTCTGTGTGCCTCGCAGAGCAGGAAAAGTAAGACATCATTTAAAGCTGCTATTCTGCTGGAGGTTTCTGGAATGTTTGGCATTGCACGTTCAACTTTGGCATTTTGTCATCAAAAACTGGAGCAAAGCACAGGCTCTCAAATATGCAGTCAGGCCTCTTGAGCTCCTGTAAAAATAAGCTGGCAAACAAACCCCTTTAATAAAATGCTGATGCTGGAAGAGATACAGAGTCATCACTTCGTTATGCTACTTTTCTCAGCATGTCTCATTTATTTCCGAAAGTAAGAGAGAGATGATTACCAGATAAGCAAGAGTTGTGATGGGGCGAAATCCTGGCCTCGCTGAGACAGGGGACAGCTCAGCCACTGGGTCGGCCTCAGAGCCATGAAATGTCCCAGTGACCTGGCCAGGTTTCAGTGCCCATTAACTTGCCTTTTAGCCAAGGCAGTTGTTTCTTCTCTCTTCATGCTCTTATGACGTCTGTCATTCAGTGGTGTATATGGGGCTTATGTTTTTTAATTTGAGCTTTTAATTACTCGCCAGTCAAAATTACTTTCAATTGCTTAGCCAGTCAAAGTGCTGCGCTGGGGAAGCAGGAAGGGACTTTTTGTGTTGGGAGCGTTTGGGCATTGCCTGCTGCTGTTAACCTCGGCAGCAACGGCAGTGCTGCTGAAAGAGTCTGGGGATTTTCTGCTTACTGTTATCTTTCCTGGTCATTTTTCTCAGGATACTTTACTTATAATTTTTGACTCAATGTATTTTTCGATTCCAAATCTGTGTTAGCCATACTTGCAACATTTTCTTAATTGTCCTGCGCTCTTCGAAAGTAACTATGTGTTTTCAATATGTACTGTGTGGGATGCCTCTGTTGGATAGTTGAAGGAGAAAACAGGAGTAGTGATAGTCTGGAAAAGTAAAGTAACAGAATATTTAGTTATTTAATTCATAAATTACAGCTCTATTTAAAAAAAAAAAGGATTCTACTGTTAGGCTTTTTAGAGTCTATGGATCACAGTTTGCTAATAGGGACAGTAGAACTTTCTTGAATACAA
>KZ506911.1:82899-100571 GCA_002844005.1 Limosa lapponica baueri | reverse complement strand
GCACTCACCGAACATCTACCAGTAACTATGGCACTAATTCAAACACCAATAAAGACAGAAGGTGGTTTACATCGTCTTCAACCAGCCCTCAAGTCTACCTGTAATGGCCATGAAAGAACAGAGAGTTGTTATTTTAGGACCAACTTCCTCACCTAAGGCCGACGGATCCTAGAAGAGAGCCTGAGGAACAAAAGCAGGCTACCAAGCCACAAAACTCAACCTTATGGTGCTCACGGCATCAAACCAACTGAGCACGCTTTCACCTACGGATGCCGCCAAGCTCTGCCCCGGACGGGTGCTGTATGAGCTTCACAGCGGCGACAGCGTCCAGCAGCAACGCCCATCACAGCCCAACCAGGAGAAGGTCACCAAGGGGAGGGAGGGAGCTCAGAGAAAACGTATGGCATTGTTGGGAAAGCAGCAGGAATGTGGCACAAAGGTAACTGCTACAGCCTGGGGCGGCCTGATGAAAGCAGGATCAATACTCCACTATGTTGTTTAACCCGTTTATTAGGAGGGGGGAGGTGGAGATAAATGAGTATTTGAGTTGCCAGAGGGTACACTTTCACCCCAATCTGAGTCAGCCAGATGCAAGTTCCTGCCCAGCAACACCATCCCAGCCAAATGATTTCAGCCTTACAGTTCACTTAACCACAGAATACAAAGAGCCAGTAACCCAGCAGTCGATAATGGAATAAACTATAGGTCAGTGACCAGGGGAAAACACACCATTTAGAATTATTCCAATATTGACACTCACGGGAAACACAGGCCTGCGTTTTTATTTATTTATTTTAACCAGCCTATCTGCTCAGAAGCAGCGCCGAGCCAGCTGCTAAAATTATAAGGTTAGCTTCTCAAAGTCTGTGGGTAAAACTGCGTAATGCCAGCACGCACATCCATAAAAAGCTGGCCGCTTGCGAGCGGGGCTGACCACACACAACACGGCGTGGGGGCACTCGCTTACCAGGGCATCAGCCACGACACGGCGTGGGGGCACTCGCTTGCCAGGGCATCAGCCACGACACGGCGTGGGGGCACTCGCTTACCAGGGCATCAGCGGGCGAGGGGCAGGGGGTGCCTGAGCACGCAAGCACAGCTCTGCCAGGCTGCCTTCGAAAGCCTGGCCTCTGGCCAAAAAGGGAGAGCACAAACTCAGTCAAAACACTCAGCCAGAAGCCCAGCCAGCCTCATTTATAGCTCCATTTCCTCTCAAGGCTGCTTTTCCCCGGAAAAACGACGCGATGACAATTTGCACCTTAAGATTAAAGATCGCTCTGGCTCTCTAGCAACTGAAAACACCCAGAAAAGCCCCTTTCCCCTCCCAAGTCCAAGGAGCATTTCTTCCATCGCACATGAGCAAAGCGAGGACGAGGCGACACCAGCAACAGCACAGGCACCACGCAGAGAACATCTCAGCTGAAGTTCATGCGGTACCACAGAGCAACCTTATTTCCTCCGGATAAAACAAGATGATGTGAATTCAGGAGGGCCACTCAGACAAGCAGTAGGCCCTAATTCTGGCCAACAGCTCGGCTCCGTAAAATAGCGTAAAACCGGCTGCACCGTGTGTACCAAACGGAGCTTCCAGCCTTTAAGATAACAGAAGTATTTGGTGTGATCCCGTGCTTACGCCCCACCACACAATTAAAGTTAAATTTTAATACATTTAGACAGCAGGATCTCAATGCCAATTCACCCTTCTTTGCAGAGCTGGCTGCTGCAGTCCTCTGGCCAACCTCCCCGCGCTGAACGCCATCCAGAGCGCTCTTCATCCGCGCTGGCACCCGTCGCAGCCATCGCCTTCACCAACCTGCCCGGGCTGATGCGGCAGCGCCAGGAGCGTGGCACTGGAGCAACCATTTCCCAACAGCAGCAAAAGGGCATACAAAGCCAAGACTGAAGACCTTTCCAGGAGAGCACCAAGGAAATAAACTACACTCCTCCCAAAATTCGTTTTTTTCCTCAAAAATACCTGCTTGCCAGAGGGAAAAGCCTTCAAGGTTGAATTTAGAGCTCAGTAAAATGACCAGATTAAGAGCCCCAGAGATCACTTGCTCTGTTTCTCCTCCAGCAGAAGTGAAATAGAGCGGCGAAGATCAGCCAGGCAGATCTCCTGCGTACCACTGAGGGGCAAGCGACTGACGCCAAGGGCTGCAATAAAAGTTCAGCTTCCCATCCCAGCCACTCCTTGGCATCCTTCTCACCGCCACTAACAAGCCTACTGCAATTCCCACCAGCAGGAGAGGCACCTGCCCATTAACAACTGGACTCCTGCCACCAACTCACTGCCCTTGTGCCACCCCGTGTGATGTGACAGCGCTGGCCGCCCGCCTGCCCAGGGCTCAGCAGCTCCCAGGGCTGCCCCGCTCCCCTCTTCAATGGGATGAGAAAGCACGGCCTTTATTCAAGGTCTGTCCCTGCCTCTCATTTGCTTGGGAAATAACCAGCAGGTAAACAACACCCCTATACCAATTTGCTTACCAACACAGGAAAAAAGCTCTACTTTCAACTTTTTTTCTGTACTTTTTTTTTTTTATTATTTCAGTGAGTAACAAAGCCTTAATCCAGGCTCAATAAAGCACTGCAGAGCCTGGCTCAGCTCACTTTGGCTACAAGCAAATCAATAGCTTGCTTATATCTCTCTGCTCTGCTTGGGAGGGAAAAGGGGCCACTTCTTTCCCAGCCAAGACATCTGCACAAGGCATCTATGTGCTGTGAGCCAGGACCCCTCACGGGGAGGGCTGAAAAGAGATGAAAGAGTGCTTTGGCACAGCAGAGCCGTCTCCTCTCGCCCTCATCTCTGCTGGCACCTTTCATGTGGGAAAGTCTTCAACCCCAGTTTGGCCTCCCAGCCACCATCGGTTCTGCACTGGTTAGTTATTCACAGTGGGGTGGGGTGGAAGGATCGGTGGGGAAAGCCACTTGGAGCAGGGAGTAGGAGACACTGTAGGTAGGACTGGACAGGCCTCCCGTTCTGCCCAGGCAGCTGCTGACAGAGCTGCTTATTCTGCACATCTGTAAGCTTAAAAAATGAGGCTCAGAGGCATTGAGGAGGAAGCACACAGGAAAGCCAGCCCTGGATACAGGAACGCTTCAGTGCAAATCAATCAGTCCCTCTCTGCCTCCCTGCCGGAAAAGGGTCTAGCAGTCAGTACAGAGATGAAGACAATATGGCCAAACATATGATTACAGTCCCAGAAACGCTTCAAGCAGGTCAGTGGACACAATCCTTCCTCTCCCCCAACACACAACAGAGACATCACAGCACCCTCAGCCTCTGAGCTCCTCCCAGGGCAGAACCACACCAGAAGCCAGTGCAAACTTGTCACAGAGGGGCTGCTGCAGGGGGTAACCACCGAGCCCCGAGTCCACAGCAAACTGCCGTGGGCATCTCACACCCCCTCTGTGTCACATCTCTGAAGAGACAGCTGGGTATAAACCACAGCCCTAACTGCTAACTGCCTTGCCAAAGAAAAGTCTCTGAGAGGTGGCCAGTGGACAGGCACGGGTTAGCACTGGTTCACTTCCAGCCCTGGTGAACTGAAGCCTTCCTGAAGTCATGGGTGGCTGCAGTTCTTCAGGAACAGTGAGACATCCAAAAAAGCACCTGTGCAAACATCCCCAGGCTGGGGAGCTTTGACTTTTCCAAGGGTGAGCCTGGACCAGCCTTTCGCCTCCACCCGTGGGCCATCCCTGGGCTACCTCCCTGCTGGCCCAGGGAGAACCCAGCTCTGCGCAGCAAGCTCAGTCCTGCAGAAGGGAGCCGACTCCAGAAGACCGGTCACTATCTACCCAAGCAGTAAATCGTAAAACCCACAACTTTAAAGTAAGAGTTCACACAAACCCGTATTACAAACATCAACAGAGCTGTATCAATTAGATTAGGGTCTGCCTTGTTATTCATCATGTTTACAGTACATGTGAATGCTCTCTAAAGAGCAGATGCTTTTCAAGTTTAATAATTCAACTGTTTAGAATTGAACAGTGAAAGACCCTGCACACAAAGAAATAAATGCACACACAACAGAAGCCTTTTTGTTAGTTTCAACTTTTTTTCCTTTAAACAAACTACCAAGAATGCCAGCAATTTTTGCTTCTGAAGAAGTGGCAGACAAAGAGGATGTCTAATAGATGGAAAGCATTTGGAGAAGGAAAAACAAAACCAAGACGACCCTCAAACATATTATTGCGGGACAACTTCTGAAAACCACATGAATAAGTAACACAGGCTTCCCTTGAAACAACAGCAGCAAAAGCTTCAATGGACGACGTCATCAGGACTTGATCTCTGCTGCAGATCAAATGCCATACAAGCAGGAAACAGCTGACACACAGCTCAGTCCAATTATATACAGTGCCCTTTCCATAAAGGGCCTCCTCTTTACTGCAAGCAAACCCTACTCTTCAGCTCCGCTCTCCCCGCTGGCTGCCAACCTCTTCTGCCCCTCGAAGGAAAAAGGCAAAGCTGGCATCTGTGCACTCTGCCTCCAGCCCGAAGGAACACGGAGCTGGCAGGTCCCAGGGTGTCAAACCTACGCTCTCCCTGCAAGGATGTTCAGCAGCGCAAGCACAAGATGGAAAGCCACAAAACACCCAACAGCTAATCTTGGTTCTGATAACATCTTCCTGGAACATGTCACTTAAGGTCTCCAAACCTCAATTTCTCCATCTGCAAAAAAATAAAACAAACAGTGAACAAAACTTTGCCGCTGCAAGGTCTAAATGGAAAACACCTGTAAAAAAGATTTTCCAAGTGTGACATGCACTCTTTGCACTCACTATTATCAGGGCTCAGGCTATGAATTGTTCAGAGTGTGAACTATTTGCACTGTATGTTGAAAATGGTACAACCTGTTGTTGCCACTCAACGCACAGTATTTTCTACACACCCATCTCATCGTCTCAGTCGTTTATACCAGTTCTTTTACATTTACTCACATATAACCACGTAAGTTTGGCATTTATTGCATTATCACTACAGAGAAATTACTGTAGGGGACAAATTAATTACCTATGCAAAGCAGGCTAAGAATAGTCAGCAACATACTGTAGCACTGAAACGCTAGACAAAGCCTCAAACAGAACTCCCCTCATGTGGAGGATTACAGGCTCTACCCACAAAGGACTCAAGTGTCTTGCCTTATCTTTATTCCATTTAAAAGGAAACAGACTTTCCTGAAAACCTGATAGAAACATGCCTTTACAGAACAAATGCAAACGGATTAATGCACTTATCAGCAGTAGGCTTGAGGAGAGGCAAAGACATATTCCTCCTGCTGCCTAGATATTCTAAGATACTTTTAATTAAATTATAGAACATCATTAACTAATGAAATATTCAAGTCCATCGTTACACAACCCTCCTCCTCCCGCTGCCTTGCAGACCCCCATGGTCTATGAAGCCACACAAGCATTTCAAAGGCAAGACACAGGGACTACAAAGGCAGTTGCAAAAGAAAAACCCCACTGCTCTTCCTTCCTCTAAGGCCAGCCATGCCCACTCACACTCAGTTCTGGGAAACGGCGCTATCCTTAGGTAGGGGAACATTCAAAAGGAAACTCCACCATGTTAGCAGCCTCATGAGATCGCTTTTACACACAAACCTGAGCAGCACAAGTGTCTGAGCCCAAAGGGCAGGAGCTCAGCCACCCTTCTGTCCTGCTCCCGAGGCTGCACGCAGGCACCCGCGCTCCCCACTAACTCCTGGCAGGCAGCGCCCGGCCCCCAGGGGAAGCGGAGACCCCTGGCTCGCACTACTCCATTAAGTGCCTGCGCAGGCAGAAGGTACCATAAATTGTTTGGTTTTAAATGCCTTGCACCAGCTGAGGGGTTTAACAAGTACATACCAAAGCGCTGCCTTGTCAAGGTCTGGATTGTCAGTGTTAAATCCTGGAAGCAGCCAAGGAAGAAATGGACCTGGAGACAGACAAACGCAGCTCAGCATTTTTCCCCTGCCTCACCCTCTCCCTTAGCCAGTGCATGTTTGCTTTTGCTTCTAAACTTCACTTCTCTGTACAAACAGTCTGCTACGAGAGGTATTTGCTCAGTCCACAAATTTCCTGCATTTTTTGTCCAGCTCTAGGGCCTGATAGTCGGACATTTCCAGCTCGGAGTCCCAGGCTATGAAAAACAACTGCAGCCTGGCAGGAGAAGTGATCCATCTCTGGGCATCACAAGCAGAGACACTTCTGCCCAGCGCCACCTGAGCATCAGAGCGGGTGTCAGGGATGCTGCGGAGGACGCCGGGGTGTCAGAGCCAAGGGGGAGCCTGGCTCCTTCACCCAGGAACTAAGACACCCAAAGCAGTACATCTTTGAAGTCACGCTTTAAAAGCATCAAGCAGCTGCAAAGCCTCAGCACGGCCTTCTCAAAACTCTCCTGTCCGCCTACCTACTGCTAAAGAGACTGCCCCTGGTCATGCTTTGTAAGCAGGCCAGCTCTGAACCTTGGCCCATTTAAAGTCAGCTTTCATATAATCATCTTTACATGAGAGCTTTACACCACACCCATCACCACATTCCCTGGATTTACGTGCTCAGCCTATGGAAACATAGTCATTTTCCCTTCTTCCAAGGCTTCTGACACCCATGTCCTCCAAGTATTTGCTGCAGCTCAGCACCATACCGATTCTTCAAAGAGCCTGTGATGTGTCTTACGCACTGACCAGCTTTGACTTGGAGCAGCACCAAGCACAACCAGTCCTCAGCAGGCTCTGGATGCAATGATAATACAACAAGGAACACTCCCGTTCAACAGAAACCCAAGGGACAGAAACAGTTGAGCAGGATTTGCTGGATGGAGGTTATTAGCGCATTACAAATAGAACAGAAATTCAGGAAGCAGTTATCTCCAGAAAAGAAAGATTCATTTCCTTATGATGCTCGCAAATCACACTGCTAACTTCAGATCGGAAGAGCTGGTGCTCAGTAGAATGAAATTAAGCATGTTGGATCACACAGGACACCTGAGTGGATAATAGCAGAAAATTAATGGAAGCATATGTGCCTCAGGCAGAGGACTGGAAGACCAGCAAGAGAGCTGTGCTCAACTAAACTTCATCATGATAAATGAAACCCACTGAACATACTGCAAATGCAGAAATACGGTGATTAGATGTACACCGGAGGTTCAACGTCTTAAACATTAATTGGTTTTCTCCAAGAGCATCTCTCCCAGCCAACATAAACACATGTACGGTCTCCTTCAGAGACAAAAGGGTACAGGGAAAAACAGTCATGAACTTTTGGAAATCACTAGCCTCACACAAGGATTATATCCCTGGATCACCTCCAAAGAAAGCCTTCCAAAACAGCGAATGAAGTAGGACAGCAGAGATGAAGCAACCTGCTGCTTAACTCCTGTGCTGATGATCAGCAGTCCGGTACCTGGGCAGGGTAGTGACCCCCAGGCATTGCAGAGCTCACCTTTCCCCATCAAGCAGAAACCCTGACATAGGTCTTCCCACCTCAGCATCATCAGAGTGAGGTGTACAATAAGAAGTACAAGGCACCAGCACAGGGCACTGACTCAAGCCACCATTCAATCAACGTTGAAGGAAACCCATGCCCTTGTACCACCTACCTGGCTGCTCCCATCACCCCTGCCCACCGCCTTCTCTCCTCCACCAGAGCATCAAGTCCATTGCTTGCACATTTCCAGCAATCTGTTCTTTTCACTGATGCCAGCTCCCTCCTTGCAAACCTAAATCTTGGAGTCTCCCTATGACTTGCCTTCACAAGAATGCTAATTAGGTCTTTACTACCCCCAGGCTTTCTGAAAGAAAACAGGCATCTGCCATGTGCACTCCCACTCCAGCTATGTTTCCCCACTCCAAATCAACAAAACAAGTGTGTTACTCGGTCAGTGACACGCAGAGGACACAGCCGGCTTTGTAAGAAACCTGGGAAAGGAGCAGCATCACCCACCACGTTTCACACTCCCAAATGCCACAAGGAACATCCATCCTCCCAGAGGAGACCAGGCACCTCGTGAGAGGCTGCAACACCTGGCTGATCGTGTGCTGAGTCCTCGCTCCAACGGTGCTGGGTTTCCCCAGCATTTCCCCAAGGAACAGGCTGCTACCATGCCTCTCTGCCCACACACAGGCTTTCCAACCTACATCATACCCTTCCCAAGCCACCCTGGTATTTTTAGCACGAGGTGCACAGAGCAAAAGGCAATCTGCTTCCACCAGTTGGCCACACTGATTACATCCACCCAGAACTGTTCCTCTCCGGCACAGCCTGTACCCAGGGACACCCAGGTTTTCCAGCCAGAGAGTCTACATAAGAATGGCTGCCAAACCCCTCTGTGACACCAGCTTGTTTCTCCAGTTCGTGTTGGCTCTTCGCTCCTTCCTAAAAGGGAAAAGAGGGCATTTCCCAGGACTAGGCTGCCTCCAGCTCTCACACACACCCCCCGACAGCCACAGAATAACACAAGGAGGAGACTGCTGCAAGAGATCCATCTTCTGCACAGCTCTAAGATGACAGAAATGCCCTGCAAACGCCAAGCCCTGCAGGTCCCAATTTCTGGCTCAATTACAAGAGAATATAGCGCTCCCAGCCAGACTTACGAAGGTGGCACCGTACTCACACAGAGGAGCGGAACGTGAATTAGGAAAACACCGCAGGTCTCCCAGCTTCCAGGCAGGTAAGCCACCTTGGTGCTTCTTCTCAGCTTCCCAGTTAGGAAGATGGCTCACAGTCACCACTGCCCACCTGCAAAACGATTGGAAGTTCTCCACAGCTAATCTGTATTGTCCTTGGAAAGCAGAGAGCTCAAAGATAAGGGAATATACTCGGATAGTAAGAATGTGGCACAAGTGGCTTTGGGGGAAGCATTTCAGGGCTTGAGAAATTCTTTAAATGCAGCATTTTACAAGTAGGATAAATCCTAGACGATGTGGCGACACAACTGAGCTGTGTGCAGCTGCTGAGCCAGCTAGCTCTTTCGAGGGGCAAGACTAGTTCCCTGCATAAATGGCCCTTTAAATTTTTTTAATGCCAACTGCATGAATAGGACTTTTATGAATTCCTACAGTGATGCACAAAGACATCCTCAAAATTTCAGAGCTGCTCAGTAAGCCCACACGCTAGCTGCCTTCACTAGATAGTTCAGACCCCGTGCTAAGAGCGACACTCTTTCCTCCAAGGAAGCTTGTCTCACCGGCAACGTTCTGCTCTCTCCAAGAAGCGAAGTTCGGTTAAGCCCAAACAGACCAGACTTTGCAGCACCAATTCCCAGAGGCTGCACCAGACCCTGCTCCACCACCATCCTCCTCAGACCACTGCACAGGGTTTCTTTGTCCACACAGTGTGCCTTCAAACAGAGGCATGAAAGAAACCGAGATAAGCGTGTAATCAAAAGGCCTCACCCTCGCTGCTCTCCTGCTGGCGCTGCCATTTTTCAAAGGGAACTTTCTCCTTCCTCCCTCCCCTTCTGCATCGTCTCCTCTGGCAGCCGAACCCGCAGCTGCGACCATGCTAAGCCAGATTGGGCAGACTGCTCTGCAGAGCCTACCGCGTCGTGCTTTGGGAAGCAACTTGCCAGAGCTAGGATATCTCCAAGAGCTGCTTCTGCTGGTGTGACCAGGGCTTTTCTGCTGCAGCTGTGAAGCTGCCTTGAAGGCACTCTCCCACCCCAGTGGACCTGACCCAGAAGCATGGCCATAAAAGACTATCCCTGCCCTCCATATGCAGCAACCCAAGCCCCCATGGGAGATGCTGTGACCCCAGGAACACCACCATGTGTAGTGCCTCCTGCTGACAAGAGATACACAACTTCAAGGCATGAAGAGAAACGGTCCTGCTCCTCTTGCGGCAGCCAGGGCACCAAAACCACCCTGCGATGGATTTCCACAGTTATCTCCAAGGAACACCTCCCTGCCGTGTCGCAGTACAAGAGGTTCACAGCCTAGTTCTCTGATGCAGTCCAATCCCAGGGGATGTCAGCAAGCAGCTGGCACTTACTCGGTGGCATGTACTGCTGTTTCCAGCTGTGTTGCTTCTGCAGGGCAGGACAAGGGAGCCTGTGGTCTTTCCGGGACACTTGGGTGGCATGATACCCAAAGAGCACCTGAGACATGATCACTACAGGGAAGCACAGAAGAACTGGATCTATGTGAGGGATGAACGATCCCAACTGCCCTGCTGAAATTCCTCAAGGGATGGACATAAAGAGCACAATGATGGAGATAAAAGATATACTCTCAAACACGCCAGTGTAGCTGAGACATGTAGAACAATCTGTACTGTGCTTTCAGGAAATCCTCTCCCTTTTCCATATTCATACTGTTCCAAAAACTCCTACATGACATCTCCTCCAGATCAGCGCAAGCTATTACAGAACTCGGGAAACACAGACAAAACCTTGAAGTACTCTCACAGCACATTCAACAAGGCTGATGGTTTACCCACCTGACTTTAGTCTCCCCCACGTGTCTTCAGCAGCTCCCAATAACACACAGAGACCGCCTGGGACTTTTTCCACATGCAGTACCCAGTGTCCTTCACTGCAAGACCAGGCTCTCAGGACTGAAATTCAAGTACTAGGGCACGGAAATACATAAGATAGCAAAAGAAGCAGCCAACATCAGGCACAACCCTTCCATTTCTGTACCCAACAACTGCATCTGAAGGAATTGTGCAGTCATAACCAACTGAGCCTGACCACATATACGGGGAAACCCCAGGGCAGCACAGGGCAGCCCCCCAGCTCACCCCACAGACACGCTGAGAGCTTGCTCCAGTCCCACCAGCAACAAGCACAAGCCACAGCTGCTAGGCTAGTGCTCAGAAACCTTCCGGGGCATGCGAGAAATGAAGAAAATCAATCGTGGGTGGGTTGTTCGCAAATCTATTTTCCCCCCTCACCTTCCCAGCCTTGCCGAGGACAGCTCAGTAGGTGCCTGGAGAGCTGCCAAACACGGCTGGGCCTGAGCAAGCGATGCTGCAGTCCTGCCGGAGAGATGTCTCGCTGCCAGGACCCACAAACCGGATAACCGGCCCCACCGCAGCCTGCCCTAACCCTTTCACCAACCCCCTCCCCGAGACAGCAGGTGAAAGTGGTACAAGGCAGGAGATAAAAAGGGTAAATATAATTCAGCCCAACGTGCACCTGTCCTCAAGACAAAGCCGGCTCCCGGAAGCCAGGCTGTGCCTCTCAGCACACAAAGACGGGTCTAAATCTGTCTGTAATAGAGCTTTTCAGGCTGACTGAACAGTAATGTTCACAAGCTGCTCCCCTCGAGGGAATACTGTATCTTCCTCACTGCATTACCCCAATCAGAAAGATCAGTGAGCAGCTCAAAGGCAGCGGTGGAAGAGGCACCACTGACGCGATTCCATTTAGAATCTATCAGAATATTTTATTCCTCCCTTTGAAAGCGACAGATTAGGTATTTCCACATCTCTTTGAAGTCTGGCAGAACAATTCACACCAGTGGACCAAACACCCCTTGCTCCTCATTCCTCTTGCTGTGCCAGGTACTGCAGATGGGAGAAAAGCCTCTTTGAAAGCCCCCCAGAGTCACCCAAGGCAAAGCTACCTCTGCAATCAAAGGCTAAACTCCCAGCCAAGGGGTAGTGATTTCTCTTCATCACAGCAAGCTTTATTTCCATTCCAGCTTCTTTATTTTCAGAAAGTCTCCTGGAAAATTAAGCGTGGTGCACCTCTATTCCAAAAATCTTTCCTTGGCAAGAGTTGGGTTCCCCTTTTTTGGCAGACGCTGAAATTAAATGCAGCCTCGCTGTTTATTTCCTTCTTGCTGTGGATATGCACATCCTTGCTGAGTTCTGGAAGCAATTTGTTAGTTGGGAAAAATAAAGAAAGATTTCTAGCTCCTGCATAAACAATGGCTGGTGACAAGAGGGGAAAGACAAGGGTTAGATGATTTCTCACATTTTATTATTAAAGTGTCTCTCAGTGCAGCAGATCAGACAAAAAGAACAAACCCAAACAAACATATTGAAACAGCTAAATATCAAAAAGGTACTGGGGAGATCGGCTGAGGCATCTTTCCATGCCCAGGACCAGAACCTCTGCCAACCAACTTCATTGAGCAGACACAAACAAGGGTGGACTTTGCTGTCCCATGACACAGACGCCCCCCAACAAGAAGGTGCTCAGCACAGACCGATACTGGAAAAGCAGAGCGCAGGCTGCTGTACTTGCCAAACACACCTCCTCTGGTTTCAAGTCTGAGTGGTAGGAGGAATTAAAAAAAAAAAAAAATCTTCCCTCATTTCATGTGCAAAAGGGGAAAATAAGCAACTCAGTCAGTGCTTCCTCCAGCCCAAAGCACAAATTGATAGGATCATGCTGATCTAATCCAGAGGGCATTCCCCTGCAGATTATAACAGTCTCAAAGTAGGTCATGCTTGGGCTTGAGTTTCTGAGCAAGCCCAACTCTGACATATTTCTAGAGCGTGTGTAGGTGCATGTGTGTTTTTCCCTTTCCCTGTAGTAGCTCGCTGTGCAGCACTCATAACCAGAAACCCAAATTAGTTCACGGACGGGAGTGAAGTCTAAGGGCTGGATGTCGGTTTGAAACAGAAAGAGATGGAGTTATTCCAGCCCAGTGACCCTCCTCAGCACACTGGCCGGAGCTGGCAGCTGTTAATGGCCAAGGGCATTCCTCCTGCCCGGGGTTTCCAGGGGATTAGAGCTGGAATACCGACCAGCCAACACACTGCCTGCACGGCAGGGAAGCAAGCACGGATGTTAAAGTGGCCAGCACCACGCCGGCTGGGAGCTCAGCTCACC
The DNA here is from genome assembly GCA_002844005.1 of Limosa lapponica baueri. Lineage (NCBI taxonomy): Eukaryota > Metazoa > Chordata > Aves > Charadriiformes > Scolopacidae > Limosa > Limosa lapponica. Next base: position 87,802 of record KZ506911.1, on the reverse strand, counting down.
ATGAGAGCAAGGGTATTCAAACCAGGTCTGAAGCAACAGACATTGAGATTTTGGTGCCCACACAGGGTCCCGTTCCTCCCTCACACCTTCTGTTTCCACACAGAGCTTCAGCTCATGTGGGCATGGCTGCCACTCAACCCTGCTTTGGGAACAACATCGGACAAGGTTGCTTCTCCAAGCTGTAGCTGGCTCCAGGCTCAATCTCCACCCAGCCGACCTGCTGCACATTTCAGGCTGGAACAAATGAAAAAAAAGCCCAGGAGACCTTCATGAACCTGCGTTTTGCACAGCTGCAATCAGAATTCCAGGTCCCTCCATTTCTCCACCTCAGCACCTCTTTACCTCTCCCCTTACCACCTGAACACGAGAGCCACATAAAAGACATCACAATAAACATTTGCAACCAGATCCCTAGAAAAGAAGGGCTAAGCACAGCAGCAGTTTTAATTTGTCAGGACATAAGAGGAGTACATCCCTATTCTCCCTCCATCACCCTGGGACAGCTACAAAACAAAAAAAAAACACACCACCATACAGAATTGCTTTAACACCCATGCACGCAGAGCCCTTCCCATAACTTTAATTTCAGATCCTCCCAGCTGTCACAGCACTTGCCTCATCCTCCAAGGACTACAAATGCAGGCTTTCTTCAGGGTCCTGGACTGTTTATGTGCAGAGTGAGGAAGAGAATTGCATTTGCTGAGGCTATGAATGATTTATCATCACACTGAATGCAAGAGGAGCGGGGTCCCAGGGCTCGCTGCACGACCGGAATCTCACAGGCGGGCTGCATCTGCAGAGATGTTTGTGTGCGCTCTTCAAATCATCATTAACCATCAGGACCCTCAAGAGGAGCATTTATTTCCTTGGGATTGTAAGGGAGATGGCTGCTGAGAAAACAGCTGGGCAGGATTTAGCCCCATTATATCCATCTGTCTTGTTCCGCTCTCCCACCCCTCCCTCCTCCCAGTTTAATTGGGTACAAAAATAGAGATAATAATGAAAATTAAAAAATAAATAAATAAAAGAGGGGGGAAGTGCAGTACACAGCACAGGCCAATGGCGGGTCACAGCTCCGGTCGGTAGAAGAACACGCAGCTGCACAGGGCAGGTTTTATATTTCCAAATACTTTCCCCCCCTTTCACCCCCCAGTTTTAGGTACTCATCCCATTCTCCAGATGATTTGCGCAGCTCTGTAAGTGCAGGTGTTATAAATAAACAAAAATATGCCCACAATAGCATGCAGCTTTCAGCTAGGAAAACGGGCATCAAGTATTCTTAATGAAATGGGTTTGCATTTCCCGGCAGTTCTGTGTTCTCTGGAGACAGGGTGATTAAACAAATACACAGAGCAAGAGCCTGGCCTTGATTCCATCTACGGGAGTTTTGCCACAGACTGAAACGATGCAGGAATGCCATCCCATGGACCTCCTTCAGCCAGCCGCACAGACCGTAACCTAATATTATGCCTCCCGTTAAGGGTGTGATACCAAGAGACAACCATATTTAATACGGCACTCCGTGCCTAGGGATAAAGCAGGATGGAGCCAGCCATCAATCACTCTGCTGCTCTTTCCTTGTAGGATTACACAGGCCAACCTCACTGCTAGGAAGTATTTATAAAGTATTATTTTAGCTCTAGATACTGCAGACTTTTTATAGTTACTATATTCCTGTATTTTCCAAGTAGTGTATTTCCATTTACATAATCCTCACCTCAAAACCCACGTATCAAAAAAAGTACCGCTCCCTTGAAAAGGAGTCCTCAAGATTACCCGCACCTCACCCTCTCCTTCCCAACAACTATGCATCCCACCAGTTATCCCAACAAAGGCTTCCTGCAACCAGGCAGAAGGAAACCTGAGCAAGGAAGAGGGAGGACCAGGCAGGGGACAAGCCGCCTTGGAGTGAACTTCTCCTTTGTACTACCTGCACACACGACCCCTGCACTGCACTTGAATCATTTCCTCCTTCCTCCCCAGGCAACCCGTGTATTAGATGCATGAAAGTACAGCAATTACCCTCTTCAATTACCCTAAAGACTCAGGAAGAATAAGTTGTTTGCAATGGAGAGCCCTCTCACCTGCTACTCATGCAAAGCCAAACCCTTCCTCCATCTATAGCTAACCTACAGAAATCTGTATGCTTTGCAGAGCAAGACCATCACTAAGCAGTCAGCTTTAATTTCCTTGGAGTCCTCCAAACGCAGCATCCTGGCTCATACGCAGTTATCTGCTGCTGTCTTCGGAGGCTTCTCTCTCCCTCCCCAACATGCAGCCCACGTATCATAAAACACAAGCCGGAAGAGAAAGGAGCAGTGAAACACTTCTCTCCAAAGCCATCTCTTCATTTCAGGCTCGTGGATAGGGTGCAGTGGGCTGGAGAAATCCTCGCTCCCTACAGCCCACCGCGCTTCCCAGGGCTGTTTGGAGAAACAGCACCAGACATCAGCTGACACTAGCAATTACATCCAAATAGCAGATACAAGGTCTGTTATCGATCTGTTCCTAGAGGGAAGGACAAGCTATCCAGTAAAAAGGGGTGTCACGTTATTAAATTCTGAAAGGATAATAACCCAACACAGAGGGCACAGCTGTTACTGGTACACTTCAGGCTTCGTTTCCGAGCCTGACAGGGAGCAAAGATCATCAGAGCGCTGCACCGTTCGGAGACAGGCCTAGAAATTGCAGGAATAAATTAACATATCCATATCCAAATTATTGGGCTAACAGGGCTGCAGTTCTGCTGGCAGGAACCAGCCTGGTGGTGCTGCCAGTCGCTCCCAGCAGTCACTTTAACCTCTTGTTAACTGGTACCACAGTGCCCGAGGAGAAAAGCAAAATGCTTCCACCTCTCCAACCTCTGCAGCTTTGCCCCAGAGCGGGAGTTTTAACAGCAAAAACCTCCAACAGCCCACAGAAAATGGATAAGGGAGGACGATTCTCTCCCACAGCACCCTGAGCCCAGCATCCTAGTGAAGAACAGCGACAGACAACTCTCTGCAAAAGCCTAGATCAATTCTACTGCAAAAAGAAAACATGGCTCAGGTAAGCCAACAAGCCACGGCCTTTCAACATCAGCAGCTCAAAAGAATGGGAGAGTTTAACCAAGCTGCTGCTGAAAAAAAAAAAAAAAAACACAAAACCAAACCAAGAAGAGTTATCGATTTTTATGAGCTTGGAGTCAAGAGACCCATAAATTATTCGTAAGGCAACAGAGATGGCAGATTTCTTGGACATTTCAGCGACATACCACACAGAATTACAAGCTCAGGTGTCTGGCCAGACTGTCCCACAATCGAGCCTTTATAAGCAGCAGTAGTGATCTCTGAAACGGGTGCCTGTACGTGTTAGAGGCCACCACCCCATTAAGTGCATTGCAGGGCGTGCCAGGGGTTACAGGCAGAGATGGACAGACAGAACCACAACAGACAAATGGTTTCATAGCATACTTTGGGGATTTTCCACCCCACTGCAGACATCAGGTCTCCCTGTCTGCATTAACAAAATTGCAAACATAACACCACTAGTTAGAAGTGAAATGCACCCGCATCCCTGCCCGAACAGACTTGGCTGAGGAATCCAAGTCCCTCCAATCATCCTGAAAAGCATTTGGAAATCAAGGTGAGAAAAGCCCTACAGATACCAGTTTTCATCTCATATATAAGTCTGGGCAGACAACTTGAGCTTAAGAGCTCTGCATGGATTCCCAGCTTCATCACAAGCCTCAGGTGCAGCCTCTGGCAACTCATCTCTCCAGGCCCCTTTGTAAAATGGAAAGGAAAGCAACAGTTTTCCTCCCCTTGTGAGGGAAAAGCATTGATGCCCCCAGGTGCAAGAGCAGCAGAGGCCAGGCAGCGCCTCAGATCATGAGTCTGCCTGCATAGATCCTCCTCACTGGAACCAACTCAATGCCAAAAGAAAGCAGCCCCTTTGATTTGCAGTACTCAAAGCGCCAGGAGACACCTGGGATTGTCCCACCACACGGCCAGATAAGCACAGACTAAAGAAGTGCTGTTGGGCCAGCCACTGCCTTCCTCTGGCTCCAGTAACGCCAGCCCCTGGTCCTGGCCAAGAACTAGGGAGTCGCTGGTTGAACCCCTGAGCCAGGTGTGACTCCAGAGCACGTACGAGACCTCGGCACTGGAAAGACTCTTGTTTAAAAAGCACTGGACTGGAAACTTCATACCAAGATAAGTTTTTAAGAAATCTAGTGAAGGAAGATCAATATTTTCTTTTGTTAAGTAAATCTGGCCACTGTGAAAACAGTGGAGCAGCAGCTTAGAAGACAGATTTTCTGTTTACCCGCAGCACCAGAAGCAGAAGCGAGAACAAAGGCAGCTGCCCTTACCCACCGCCCCGACCGAAACCTCATCCAGGATCCTGAGCCTTTAGCTCACAGAAAAGGAAGCATGAATCTCCCTCTGCTTGTGCAGAAAGGGCTGGAGGTTTTAAAAAGCAGTGGAGAAGAAACAAGCCGTTTCTCTTTTACCCTTCCCAGATCCCTGGGACTTGGATGCCTGGCCAGTTGCCCATCACAGCACCTAACCCCAACGCAGCGCTGCAGTACTAAAGACACCCAAAACCCTGCCGGTCTCAGCCGAGCCAAGCGTGGGTTTCCAGTATAAACCACGTATTCACAGCAAACAGGGCCAGTGCCCGTCCTGGGAGGCGCGCTGGGGGAAGGCTCTCCTGCCGAGCCGTCTCACACTAATGGCCCCACAGCAGGATCTGGCAGGCAAAGGCAGCCCCCAGATTTAAGCCAGCGCCGCTTGAGTTTCAGATGGTGCAGAACAGCACATTGATCCATTTATCGTCTCCAGGTTGCCATGGAGACCACAAGTCATTCCCCACCATCGCCACCCCCCCCGCGGACACCCCCCCCCCACTGCTTTTCAATTGA
>KZ506911.1:33240-48052 GCA_002844005.1 Limosa lapponica baueri | reverse complement strand
GATGAGAGAATAAAACACACGCCCTTTTTAGAGACATTTTACGATGCATGAAAATAGCCCTGAAGTTTTTCCCAAAAGTCTCCCTGATGGGGTTTGGGAACAGCCAGCCAGGGACGGCTCGGCTGTGCCAGAGGATCTGTATCTGCTGAGCATCCCCATCCTCCACCCTCCAGGCTAAGGCGGTGGGAGCAGTTAGCTTTCCACTGAGAAACCTTTGCCACCAAGAAGTGGTTTAGGGGATAACTCCCAAAATACCAGCTCGTGGTGGTTTTTGGCAGGACCGGAGGCTGCCGGTACAAGGATGCTGTGCCCACACTGCACGTACCTTGTGGGCAGAGGCAGCATCCGTCCCGGCGCTGGTCCAGCCGCAGCCTCCCCCGTGCCCAGGACAGGGCTTTGGGAAAACGCCGTGATGACGAGGGCACGGACAGCCCAGTTTTGCAAACTCCTTTTTTTTTTCTTGTTGCACTTTCTCCATCTGTATCAAATAGCAGAGCTATGAATATTCAAGAGAAAAATGTGTTAAAAATTGGTGACATTTTCAGGATTGGCTCGCACTAGCCAGAGAACGTCATTCGCAGTAATTATGAATAAAATCCACAGCCCTTCACAGATGACAACAAATCCAAATGGCCTTTTTACACAGTGAAAATATTACCCTTAACACTTTTTTTTTTTTTTTTTAAATATCTTCCAACCAGTTGCTGCTTTCACAGGCACCTCTGAGCGAGCCGATTTCGGAAAAACTTCCCCTGTCGCGGTCGCGTCGGCTGCCTCGTACAGAAAATGAATAGCACTTTTTTTTCCCTCCCTCTCGTTTGAGAGTTTTCTTGGTAGGGATGAAACCACGAAACAGAAGGCCGCCTAAATGAAATTATTAACCCCGAGAAACCACTAAAGGAACTTGATTAATTTGCCAAGTAACAGAGCCCGGTTTGTTCTTTTAGGCAACACATCTTAAAGTAATTGAATCACCCCTTGAAAAAAAAACAGTAGATGATTGAGCCCTGAGGTACATTCGTTCGCTATCCTTAATAAATCTCTCTTTATGAAGGAGGTAGTATGGTTTTCTCATCAGAAACCTGTTAATTTTTTTCTCTTTTAAGTAATTGAATACAAAGTTCAAAATCTATCTGCAGCATCCTTCAAGAAAAAAAAAAATCAAAGGTTTATCTCCTGTTTCATCTCAGCAAGTTAATTATGCTCTCATAATTGAGTTAAACCAGCAGGTTATTAAAAATACCACAGGATCATTTTTATTTTTTTTAATGAAGTACCACGAGCCCCAAATCTTTGGCAGAACCAAGGATCACAAGACCTGGATTGTGCCCTGCATGCTGCAGGAGATGCCCAGGATGGGCCACTCCAACCTCGTTTCATTTAAGAAAAGTGGCTGGGGAGGTTTTTTTCCTCCTTTTTCGTAAGCAAGAAGATGGGCCCATCCTCAGCCATGTTGTAGCCTGCACTGGAGCTGCAGAGCTGCTTGGCATGTCCACAGGCACTCCTGCAGCCCAACAGCGGCTTGGGGAAGGCAATGGTGCATCTACCCTCTGCCTCGGGACAAGCAGGTCTGGCTGTACAGGCTCCCACCACAGAATAGAATCACAGAATCATAGAGCGGCTTGGGCTAGAAGGGACCTCTGAAGGTCATCTGGTCCAAACCCCCTGCAGTGAGCAGGGACATCTTCAACTAGATCAGATTGCTCAGAGCCCTGTCCAACCTGACCTTGAATGTTTCCAGGGACGGGGCATCCACCACCTCTCTGGGCAACCTGGGCCAGTGATTCACCACCCTCATTGCAAAAAATTTTTTCCTTATATCTAGCCTAAATCTCCCCTCTTTTAGTTTAAAATCATTACCCCTTCTTCTATCACAACAGGCCCTGCTAAAAAGTCAGTTCCGTTCTTTCTTATAAGCCCCCTTTAAGTACTGAAAGGCTGCAATAAGGTCTCCCTGGAGCCTTCTCTTCTCCAGGCTGAACAACCCTAACTCTCTCAGCTTTTCCTCACAGGAGAGGTGTTCCAGTTTGCTGATCATTTTTGTGGCCATATCTGAGATGTCTTTGACTATTCTTCAAGAAATCTATGTTGAGCTTTGTAATGCCTAGGGATGGAGGAGGAGCGCCCGATGCTCCACCATGACGTGCATGGTGCTTCCAAGTTAAGCATATTTCTATCAGCATTTTGCTTCGAATTTTACCCATTCAACTAATTCCACTAATTCTAGGGAATTACAGAAATAATTGCTATTTTCCAATAGATACAGGCCTGCCTCACGAGACAAAAAAAAAAGGCAAAAAAAAAAATCAATGAAGCACTGTTTAAGGAAAGTCAAAATAAGCTATTTCCATCTCCTCATTTGCAATTAACTTCAGAGCATAACACAGTGGGAGGTGGTTCATGGGAAAAGTACGACTTCATTGTAATCCTCCCTCCTTTTAAATGGAAAGATCGGCGGAGATAGATGCGCCCAGGCAGCTGCTGCTCCCTGCCAGGTTGTAGCCATCCCGCTCCCTCTGGGCTGCCTGACACTGAGGAGAAGGCAGAGAGAGCTGCCGGCCCCACACCGCATCCCTGCGTTGCTGCCCTGGCAGGGTGACAGGACAGTGGCTGGGCTTTCTCTGATTGCCTGCGGTCACCGCCACTGTGGTCCTGCATGAGATACTCCATCCCCATCCTCATCCCCATCCCCATCCCCATCCCAACATGGCTTCCACACCACAGTCCCCGGGAGACACCTTCCCAAAGTAGAGGCAGGAAAGGGATGAGAGGCTGATAACAGCTTGGAAGAGCAACCATCTTTTCTGGGAAAAATAGGAGCCGGTGTTTATCAGGTTGGAGCTGGCAGGGCGAGAGCACGGTGGGGTGGCAGGATGGAGCTGCCCTTCCTCTGGCCGGGCTGAACCCTGCCTAAAAGAGGGATGGTTATTATTATCATCTACTTATTTTTTGCAAAAAAAAAATAATCATGGTTTTTCTACAGGAACATCCTTTTCCTCTTCCCCACTGATGGCGGTACCACTATGAGAAGAGGTGATCCAACAGCACATCCTTCCCTGGAGAGCTCTGGCTACCCCTTGTAGCAGGGTCCCAGCAGGACTTTTGCTCGGTGGGACACTTAGACACCACTTTGCTTTGGATCAGCCCTGCTTCACCTAAAAAGCCCTCTCTGCTTATGGGCGTCTCAGACACGTTCCCAAAAAACCTAGGCCAAGCAACGGTTTCAGGGCAAGAGGGACCTGAAAGAGCCGGTTCCCCTGCATTGTCTGGCAGGTCTGGGAGCTTTTCCCTCCCCTCCATGCAAATGTTCCCAGGAGGAGGAGGCCCAGACCCAGCTGTGCGCTGGGAATCTCCAGCCAGTCTCTGCCTCCAGGCAGAGAATCCAGACTGTGATGAGGATGTCCATCACGTGCCTCATCTGACTTTTGGGTTGCAGGTTGGTTGCAAACCAGCAAGTGAGCACAATGTGGGGCTCAGAGGCTGGTGCCCATTAGTGGAGATGGCACCCGGCTGGCTGCTGCACCCCAGCCCCACTGCAGGTGAGAGCAGAAACCTGCTGCCATTGCAGGATCCATCCTCAGACTCACCCTCCAGCGCCCGGTGACCTTGGCTGGGGAGGAGGGTGCTCTGTCCTCCAGCAGGCACTTCCCATCCTTTACCCTACAATATTAAAAGCACTGCTGACGTGGCAACCTGCTGATTGTGCATTAAATATTCACCTACATGATACTTCCTTTGAAGAATTTTCCTTTTAACTGTTCTATTTTCATCGCTGTCCTCATCTCTCCGTAACGCTCCATCTTCTGCTTAAGTGTCATCTTCTGATTTTGTTCCCAATTAATATTTCTATGGCAACTGCATTTAATTTTGAAGTGGTAGCACTCGCTCTGCATGGGGACCGGAGCCTCCTCCCCACCTCACAGCTCTCTGCCCGTGGTGGACATTCAAGATGCTGTGTTCATTTTCAAAAGCCATGGTCCTGTGGAGCGGCTTCACCTGCTTGCCCAGCCTTGGTGCCCCTGCCTTGCCCTCTCCATGCCAGCCTGGGGACAGCCAGCAGGTCAGTCCAGGCAAGGCTGAGCTCAAGTCCACCCATCATCTTGCGACCCCTTATCACTGAGGACCCCTTTTTGGCTGCAGCACGGGGTAAAGCACAGATGTTTAGGAAATGCACTCAGTAGGATCAAGATTTTGGGAATGTGATACAGACAGACACTGCGGGCTCCCTGGGCAGCACAGCCAACATGTTGTGAAACAAGAAGTGGCTGGGAACGCAGGCGGTGGCAGAAGGAATAGTATATGGAAACCCAGCCTTGCCCCATGTCCAGGTCCCAGTGATGGCCAGCACTGGGTGGAGAGCTTTTGTCCTGACAGCCTGAGCTGTGAACCCAGCGTGATAGGGTGCAGACACCTCCCTGGCTCCTCTGGCCACCAGGCACCCCCCAGAACAACAGGGAAGGCACCCACTCGTGTCCCCATGTGAGTCTCCTCCCCATTCAAAAGGTAGAAGCAATCTGTGAAGGTGACCAGCAGCAGTGGGACAGGGTCATCCCACCAGCAAAACGCCACTGGGTGCAACCCAGGATCCTCCTGTGGGCTCTGTGCTGTCAGAACGATAAAAATGGGCACTGAGTGGTTAAAATAAGCCTGGGATATGGCCTGGAATGAGAAGTATTCGTGTGTGCTGGTTTCCCTGACATGGCTGCCTTTTGGTCTGTGCTGAAACCTTGCAGGCATCTCTGGAATGGCAGAAATGCTGAACGTCCTGTTAACGGGGTTTTGCATCCGTCAGCACAGCCCGACTTGTTTGTGTGGAGGAACCTGTCCGGGACCTGGCCCCGGGGGGGCTGGCAGCCTGACAGATGTAAAGCTGGGCTATTGCATGTATAACACAAGAGTTCAGAGATTAAGCTGTATAAATCCACCTTCAAAATCATTCTGTTCTAAGCCAACACGCCTGCCATCACCAATCCCCACCTGGGAACTGTGAAAGCCTCTCCCCTTCACGCGTGGGGACAACGCACACACAGAGGCCCCTCTGTCACCAAGCTGCTCCTCCGGCAAAGATCTCACACAGGACAACCAGAGGGATGCACTGGGATGTGGGGACAGTAAGTGCACATCCCTGCGGGTACATGAGCTCAAACTAACTTAAAGAGGGTAGTGCCAGACTAGATATGGGGAAGAAATTTTCTATGATGAGGGTGGTGAAATGCTGAACTGGGCTGCCCAGAGAGGTGACAGATGCCCCATCCCTGGAAACATTCAAGGTCAGGTTGGACGGGGCTCTGAGCAACCTGATCTAGTTGAAGATATGCCTGCTCATTGCAGGGGAGTTGGACTAGATGACTTTTAAACGTCCCTCACAACCCAAACTATCCTGTGATTCTGTGAAACGTGCACCCAAATGACCTTATTTTGCGCCCTTTGGTGTCACCTGCTGAAATCTTCACCCCCACAGCGGACCAGGGCTTTCATTCAACAAGCAGAGCGATCAGGAGGCTGGAGGGGATGCTGTTGCTCATGTTCTGCCTGTGCTGGGCAAGAGACAGCATGGCTTGCGTCCCTTTGCTGTGTGCAGGCTGTTTTCAGCAGCAGCTTGGGGCACCCCTGCAGTCGCGCCATCCCTGGCAGTCCATGTTTCCATGTTTCTCCCCAAACCATCTCGGACACCCACAGGGGATATTCCGGTGGGGCGCTCTGGTTTTGGCCCTCGCATGTAAAGTTGGCATCCAGCTTTCTGATCCCAGGCTCCGTTCCCTACAAAGTGACTGGCTGAATTCCAGCTTCCAGCCGGAGCCTCGCGCGCAGCCAGGACACCCTCCCACCCGCCGTCCCCGCCACGCCACCACCGCCCAGCACAGCGCACCCGCCGTAGGTTTGGTTTTACAAGCGCCTCCCAGGCAGGCTCTGCTCACAATATCTACATTATTCCACATTCAAATGAGGGAACCACAGAAAAATGTAATTTTGGAAGCCGGGTAACTTAACTCCCCGCAGCTGTGCCTGGGGCTGGGCTCCAGCTGCTCGGCCGCCGGCAGGGCTCCATCGCGCTCACACGAGTGCCGGATTCCTCCTGAAACTCGCTTCCCAGGATGGGCACTTACTGCGAGTGAAATCCGGGACTTGGGTTTCTTTCCTCGGCCAGTTGAGCCGCCCCGCGGCGGTGGCACGAACACGGGTTTTTATTGAGCTCACAACTGGAAGGCAGCACTCCCGGCCGCTGCCCTTCCCCGCAGATGCTGTTACCCGAACGAGCCAAATAAGATGCAAACTCTGGAGAGGAACCCATTCCCCCTCCGCGCTGGCTGAGCACGTTTTTCCCCACCCAGCCCTGCACTGCCAGGCAGAGAGACGCCTTGCAAAGCCCGTGCCAAGACGTTGGCTACGGATTCAACCTCGCCCCTCCTGTGGAATAATTATTCCTATTGCAATAACACACGGATGTCCTACTCAAAATCAGCCCTCCCGCCCCCCAGTACAAGGCTCCACATGCCCCAGAGATGACACAGCCTGGGGCAGGGTGACAGATGAGGGACGGCGCTTGAGGGGTGTAGGGCAAGGTCACCCTTCCTGAAATGAGGCCCCTCTCTCCTTCCTCGAACGCCGCAGGGATGATGGAGCCAGGAGCTCTGCGGTGCCATTGCCACCGTCCCTGAAACACTAACTACCCTTCTCATCAAATTACTCGGCTCGGCGGCGAAGGGCTGCTGCCCTGCCACAGCCTCCCAGAGCGATGCGCACTCGCCAGCTCTTCAGCTTGGGGAAGGTTACTAATGCTTTTCTCCTGCTGCCAGGCTCCCGGGCAGGCTGGTGGCATCACTCGTCCCCCAGCCGCGGTGCCACGGCCGAGCACGTCCCGCGTCAGGAGCTGCCGGGCAGCCGGCGCGTGGCAGGGAGCGTGCCGCAGCGTCCTTTCCCCGTCACCTCTCATTAACTTGAAACGACTGTTCATACGGTCAGGAGCTCGCCAGGTCCCATTGGGGATGACACCCAATGTCATCCTTAAAACACAAATGCCGTTCTTCCCTGGGGCTCTGCATCAGGACATCTCTCTGGATGCATCGGGAAGGGGAGTGCAAACAGAGGCAGCTCATCGCTGACGTGAAGTGTTTTTATCTGGCGTATTTTCAAGCTTCCCAGTGCATCGGTGCCCTGACATCCCTGCTCTGGCTCACGTGTGGACGACCACAGCCACAGCTTCCCCTTCCAGCACCCCCGCACCAGCCCCATGTCCCGGGGTTGGGTTTCCGCCTCCCGGCTGCTCCCACGGGTTTATCAGGGCTGGGACCACAGTGACATCCAGCTCCGTGCCAGCACTGCCCGATGGAGGCAGGGCCACAGAAACCCCACTTGACAACAACTGAGCCACCTCCAAAAATCAGTCTGACCCCTGTATGTCTGTCTTGCCAGCTGAAGGACGCCATAGAATCATAGAATGGTTTGGGTTGGAAGGGGGCTTTAAAGGTCATCTAGTCCAACCCCCCTGCAATGAGCAGGGACATCTTCAACTAGATTAGACGAGCACCCGGGGACAGTAAACCACAAGTGAGTTCAGAAAATCCAGCTCATGCCCCGAAACCTTCCTCTATGCCTGCACTGGCCATGAAACACAGCACCAATAATAATGGGACACGGCTTTCTTTTTAACCTGAGATCCTTAAGAGTGATCAGCAAATTTGAGAGGCCAATTAAGGAAAATCAGCACTTCATTAGTTTCCTGAAATGCAGCCACTGCTGGAAAGAGAGACAGCAGTGACTGCAGAGCTCAGCACAGTGCTAACCCTCAGCGAAATGCAGACGAGAAAATTGCCCCAGCCACTGTGAACTACAGAGAGGGAGAAATCGTGAATCCTTACTGAGATGCTGTGCCATGGGGACTGTGAGTGTCAGCAGAAGTCGGGAGTCCCTGGCTTGCCGGACACGGTGTTCCCGGGGCCCTGCTGGTTCTCAGGCTGCAGACCAGAGCTGGGGGAAAAGAAAAAAATACAAAAAAGCATGGTTTGTTTAATGGTGTAAAAAGCTTCCCCACCACTTGTGCAGGCTGGCTCCTTTCCATCGGGTGAGCTCATTCTCCATCCCACTTCCAAACCGCTGTGCCGCGGCCCCAGCGCTGGGAGCTGGCAGAGCAGCAGTGCCACCAGCACAAGTTAACCCCAGCCCAGCTCCTGGCATCGGGAAGTCCATCTTCCCCAGCAGATGAAAGGGAAAACCCTGAGGTTAAGGCTTGGCAGCGAAGTGAGATACCTCACCCTTCCCTGCATCCCTTCCCGGGGTTATGGTAATGTTTTGTTTTTAAGACAGCCTTGCAAAAATGGCATGAAAATTTAATCGCCTCGGCAGAAAATCAAATAGCTGCTCTTCACATGCACTTCACTGCAATTTATTCTTCTGCTAAAGGCTTCAAACTCACTTAGGGCAGCTCAGCTATCCCCAGGGAAAACCAGCACCCACCCTGCCCTGGCCATTCCCCCTGCAGCACTGGGATGCACTGGTCCTCAGCGCTGTGGAGAAAAGGTGACAGAGCAGCTCCAGGGCCACGCAGGATGGAAGGACTTTAGGTGCAAAGAGCTTTTTACTCCTCTGTGAAAACTGCTGTGAGTGCGGTGGGGGTCTGGGAGAGTGTGTAGCATCTTTAGGGACCCAGGACAACCCAGGATGGCCGTGGCAAGAATCCCTGCAAGGTTCCATGGATCGCTCACAGCCTGCCACCAGTTGCAAGGAAAAACTCTGTGGAAAAATGAACGTGCACAGTTGAGACACCCAGTGCTGCAGGTTTTGGCTCTTTAACCTTCCCCTGGACTTGTGCTCAAGGAAAGCCGTGACATTTATCACGAGAATATCCTTCAGTTAAAACCACAGACCCTGATTCTGTTAACAATTTGGTAATGAATTAATGACATTTTCCAGTGGAAAAGAAATTGTGAAACTCTCCCGGGAGCTTCTGATTCGACCCAAACAATCTGTCAAGTCAAGCCGGCTGCAGTCTGGCTGCTCGGCGTCTCGGGAAGGCTCTGAGCTCATCGCCAGCAATAAATAAGAAACTGGGAGGATGGCAGTGGACGCCAGGGATAAGTTGGGGGTCTCTGGCTCCATCAATACCCCTCAATGAGAAGACTCGAGGCGGGTGGAGCTGCAGGTTTGCAGGAGCTCAGTGTGTTGGATGACAGGTTTCTTTAAAATACCAAGAATATCAATATCAATAGTCTTTAAAATATCAATTTAAACTACCCATGGTAAAGGTGGAGTGACACAGTCCTTCAAAGCCTGGACTGCAGCACCTCCAAACCCAGCCCCACGCTATTTTTGCATGGACATCCCTGGTCACCACTAACAATACTATCAAGAAAGAAAAGATGCTTAAAGTGACTAATAGCTGGGGCTAAAGGAGAGATTATCATTATCCAAATTGCCTGCTCCTCAGAGAGAGCTGGGCAAACTTCCAGGGATATGCTGGATCCCATTTCCTGGGGTGGCTGGGGAGTGGTGTGTGCTCCCCTGAGTAGGACGGCTCTGCAGTGGCACTGGGGTAAGGGGGTGAAGGGCTGAGGACCCCCATAGAGTATCCCTGCAGAGCAGTAGATGCCCTAGGAGAAGCTTTCTGGACTCAAAAGAGGGTTGTGGCTCATTGCAATTCCTCAGCAGCATCTTGGTTGCGTCAGGACAGAGTGAGAGCTCAAGGGTGCTGTGAAGCTGAACGCCCAGCTTATGAGGAGGGAGATAAATGCTTATTTCTCCAGAACAGCCACTATCGTGTCAGTCCCCACATCCTGAGTCCCCTGATTTACGGTTAGAAAGTTTGCATTGACTGTGCTCAGAATCATTAAGCTACAAACCATACACTAATTATGGTGCCCTGGGCAAGAATGTTAATCCAAAGAGCATAAAATTATAATGACTTTCTTGGCATAATTAGACCAAACAAGATAAACAGTCCAAATAGCAATGGCAGCTTCGGCACATTTACAGTCCCAGCTCAATCCACCGCATGGCTGCAGGACGGCAGTGGAGAGCAGTGGGACAAGGGACATCCTGAGGGCAGGAGGGTCATGCAGCATCACCGACTGACCCCGTGGTACCCATTCAAGCTCACATTGAGCCTGGCATGGAGGCATTGCGCAGCAGCAGGGATGTTCCCACCTCTCACATCAGGCAGAGCTACCCCACAGTCTGGTGTTTCTCCAGCCACCGCGGGGACCAAAGCCAAGCCACTGGTGGGGATAGGGAGAGGATGCTGCCACCAACACACGTTGCATCCCTCCTGCCGATCCGCCGCATGTCCGCAGGGACAGCACACCCCAACACGCAAACCCGGACCAAAGCTCCCATCATGTCAAGGCAGAGCAGGGCTCACCCCATCTGCCAAATTCAGGAGGAGCCACTCAGATCCCTGTGCCTCTTGCCAGCCCCGTGCCAAGGGGCCAGTGGCCCAGCCCCAGGGCCCAGAGAAGTGGCCTCAGGCAGGGTCAGACCAGCCGTTTCCAAAAGCACGGCTTAAGTGTAATGCTTGTTTTACCTGCCTCTTTATTTATTTATTGCTGACTGGGAAGTGCAATACAAAAGCTAATTATTTGATAAAAGGTTTGGGCAGGGTATTAATGAGCCAGACTTCTAAGCAGATTTCTAAACCTCTTTTCTGTCTCTGGCTGCAGTGCGGAGGTGGTGACATCGGAGCGGGTCGGGGTGGCACAGGGCCCCTTTCACGCGTGGCTGTGGCTCGGGGTGGCAGCGCACGGGGACAGGTACACCAAGCCTCTGCTGCGGCAGCAAAGGGCTGTTATCTCCTTTTTTATTCCTTCCTGGAAAAACGCCAGTTATTCCCAGTGTCGGGGTCTGAAAGAAGAGGGTGGGAAGACGACGGGCATGTGGTTTAGTGACTGAGCCGCCAACACAATGGCCTGCAAACAGCCGCAATGCAACGGGCCCTCTCAATATATAACTCAGAAGGCCATATGCATTTAGCAGGGCCATATATTTTTAGCAAGGTCATATGGATTCAGCAGGAGTGAAGATGACCAGCAATGTCGAGGAGGTGCAGCGTATCACGAGCACCACCCTGCACTAGGGCACCAGCGAACCCAGTGCACAGAGTAGGGGGAGCCCGGGGACCCCAGCACAGTGCATGGTGTGGGTCAGCCCCGAGGAAAGGAGGAGGGGAATGATGGCCAGCAGGGGGGTCACAGCCCTCCCCAAGGGTCCGCTGGAACCCAGCACCTGCATCCCACCCAACAGACCCAGGAGGAGCATCAGCATCTCCTTCCCAGATCCATTAGGAGGTTTAAAGCTGTTCACGCCTCTTGCCGAGACAAGCCTTTGCACTTATCGTGTCCCTGTTTCCTCAAAGCCATTATTTTGCCGAACCATCCAGAAAATAAAACAAGCCAGCTCAGTGCTGGCTTCCCCTCGCATGTGCCCAAACCGCCACCCTCAGCTACAAGCAGAAGCTCCCCTGCAGCTCCAAGCCTGTGGCGAGGACAGAGTGCACGTGAGGTGCTGGA
The DNA here is from genome assembly GCA_002844005.1 of Limosa lapponica baueri. Taxonomy (NCBI): domain Eukaryota; kingdom Metazoa; phylum Chordata; class Aves; order Charadriiformes; family Scolopacidae; genus Limosa; species Limosa lapponica. The sequence continues at coordinate 36,554 of KZ506911.1, read as the reverse complement.
GCCACTTTCCAGGCCAGAAATCCCCACTTTGGTATCCTGACTGACCTCCCCTGCGGCCAGGCCAGTGGGGATTTCCTCTCCCTCCATCACCAACGGGCTTCATGGGCACCAGCCAGAGCCATTCCCCTATAACCTGCTGTTAAATACAGCTGTAAATCCCAGCTTCCAGCTCATTTCTGCTGCTCCAGGCGACACCCTCACAACAAAATTTTGCTCATATTTGTGGCCATGCTCGGCAAAAAAGGTCAGACCAAAAACATGTGGTGGGAAGCCCTGAAAAGAGGATCCCACCCCTCCTCCTTGGGTTCTCCTCCAGTGCTTTCAGCCCACAACTGGTGTCAAAACCCATCAGCAAGCCTCAAATCTACCTTTTGGGGGGAAAATTAAATAAATCCATCTTTTTTTTTCCCTGTCAGTTCATCTCTGTAGGGCCTGGGGAAGACAGCCCTTGTGGCAAACCCCACTCAGGGTGATGAAACCACTCAAATGTTCTAAAAACATTGCGTTAGCAGGTAAATTTTGTAATCACAATATAATGGAGACTATCTCCAGGCAAGTAAGAGAGTAGGAAGATCCATGACACCTATAAAGGGCATTTTAGCCCACAGCAGTTTTAAATAAATGCAAATGGGAGATTTTGAGGGGGGCAGATCTGCAGGTGGTGGGGCTGCCCATGGGCAGGGCTTGGCTGTTGGGGTTTCATGGGGAACGTTGGCCATCGCTCCCGGGCTGCTGGAGGGGTTTGAATGGTTTCCTCCCTGGCAGGCCAACCAGTGAGGCAAAGATGACTCTTAACACTGGAATCATTATTGATTGAATAATTTGAATTTCCTGTTAATTGGGAAAATTTTATTAAAATTTAGTGTGCCTTGAAACAGAAACTATTTCAAATAAGGGGGAACAACTGCACTTACGCTGAACCACAGGCACTGTCTGCGAGCAAAGTGCATCTTCTAGGTGTGGAAATGCAAACCCCTCATTTGTTCCAGCAATTAAATCACCATTGACAGTAAAATCAATGCACGCTCCCTCCCATCCGTGCTTATAAAGCTCCCCATAGCGACACCCACCCAATGACTTCCATAGCCCACCACTCCTCTTTTTTTTTAGTAAAACTTCAGCGTTTATTTAAGATGTGACACATGAAAGAGTAGCGACAATGAAGGGGGTTAGCAACATGAAAAGCCAATTCCAGATCCTGTGAGCAGAATGAATTGCTCTTAAAAAAAAATCTAATCAAGAACTTTTCCTTTCTTCCTTTTTTTTTTTAACAAGGACGGTATGTGATGTGTATAGTCTCAAAAGGAGATTTACTAGACACCGCTGTGACTAAGGCAAGATGTAATTAGAAGAGGGGAGGAACATTTATCATTTGCCAGAGTGAATTAGGTATTTCGACTTCTCAAAAGAATTGAACACAGAGGGTGAATTTTTTTCCAATTTCTCTCACATCTCCAATATTATTAAGTTCAGCTAGAAAACACTCGAGACAAATTGACTCATCTGGGCCCATCTCTTTATAATTGTTACACATTTTAAATTGGCTTAGTTAAATGAACGCTTCACATAGTGGTTGACAGGCTCTGTTATCTGGATGTGATATTAAAAATATCAAAATCAACACTAGAACCAGAGCAGAGCTTACGGATATTGCTTTTCTGTATATTGCTTTAGTTGAAATGTAGCATATATGTACAACTTTAAAGGTGGTTTCAGACATAGATGAAGAGATATTATTCCTTTCCTATTAATAGTAAGGCATTTTTTTCTCTTTCTTTCCACTTAGCAAGAAGTTTATAAGCTGGTGTTCTAAATGATTGGGCCATCAGACATGGATATGTGTGCAGAAATCATCCCTATAATGCATATTCACTGTGCAAGCCTACACAGAGTGCAATGCCCCAACATATAGTGTATTTGCAGTCATTTGCATAGAATATATTCATCTCCACTCACAGCAGCCAGGAACCTCAAAACTGCCTGATCCTGCCCAGTTTTTAATGAACCCAGCAAGTGGAGACCGGGGGCAGCCAGCACCGGGGGCTCTGGGACAGAGCAGGAGATGCTCAGCATCTTCCCAGAGCCGGGAAAATTCTGTCTTCCAGCTCGTTTCCCTGGTGTTGGTGTACACGTGAGATGTTTCACGGGTCTCATCCAAAGGCTACTGAAAGATTCAGAGAGAAGGGAAGAATTTGGGTCTGTGCTTTGCCAGCGTGATCTCAGATCACATTTGCAAGACTCAAGAGCTTTGTGAAAACTCAAAGCCAGGCAAAATAATTGCTGATACAGAAACATTTGAGCAGCTCAGGCATGTTTTAGATAAGGGATCTTGTTTCTTCTCACCCTCCCCTTGGCTTGTGTGCTTCCTTTCCACATTGTTTTATCATGAACAGAAAATAACGGGAGAGAGACAGCAAGGGACAGCCTGCCAACTGTGTGATTTATGTTGACTTGAGAGCTGAAACCCTTAATAAAGCATCCAAAGCCTTGAATGACTACGAGCAGGGGCCACAGCAAAGCTGGGTACCCGTTTGCCCTCTCACTGCCTGGGGAGCTGGCAGGGGAGGAAGGGAATGAGGGCAGAAACACCTTGGCTATGCTGGGTTTGTGCAGACACTGGCCAGAAACGCAGCAATAGTGACATGGGGTTAGGGTCTCCCAACCTCAGGGTCCCTTCCCGCACCCACACCCACTTCTGATCCTACCCTTGAGCCAAGACACCCATCCCTGCCCTTGGGAAAGACGCAGCAAACTGCCTGCTCCGAACGAAAGGAAAAGCAGGTAAAGTACCGTGCACCCAGGACGTGAGGCTGCAGCCTGATGCTGATAATAAATATCACCTGGCTGTTCAACGTCTTGCTATAAAATCTCCCAAAGACGGAGACAGAGACCACGTGTCTACGGCGGGATGGAGGGATACATCTCTACAGGGACATGTCTATGGTGGGATGGAGGCTTTGTAATTTCACAGCCCAGTTTGCTGTGCAATCGCACAGATAACTGCATTGGTAAAATTTTTCCAAGTACCAGGATGGAAATAAATGGGTTACCAGAGCCCAACGTGTATTTATTCATTCCTATCCCAGCAGCAAGATTTCTCCCTTATTTAAATAGCGTCTCCAAGGGCCTTACCCTTACTCATTTAATAAAAAAGCGTGTCAACACCAGTTCTGCATCACAAAATGAAGGGCACTCAGCGATTCCCCCATGGGACAATTAAATAAAGAGAGAAGAAAACAAAAGATCAACTCTGCACGAGCAAAGACCTCTCATCGCATGCGGCATCGTGGGGCTGGGGGGAGCGGGACGTACCC
>KZ506910.1:108744-130847 GCA_002844005.1 Limosa lapponica baueri | reverse complement strand
GAGGCAGTATGTTGCAGTAATGAAAAAACTTATATTTCTAGTAATAACAATTTGTATTCACTTCAAAGTGCTGTGGATTCAAATTCTGCAGTGTTAGGTTTTAATAAGATGATGTGGATTTCTCTTCAATAGCAACTCCTCTGTTTCATTGTTTTATTTACATTTTGAGCCAAACTGAATACAACAGTTTTGAAAAAGAAAGAGATAGCAAGGTAGACCGAAATATTTTGAATTACCATTTTCTTTAAGCAGCTTCCTTTTTGGAAGGCTGTATCCTGCAGTCTCCAAAATGTCTAAGTTGCTGTCGTGTGAACTTGTGTGCGAGGAGGAAGACAGAGAACTCAAGTGCCTCATTCTATAGTGTGAAATGAAGTTTGTGGGTGGACTTTTCAGAGGGTTGCATTATGCTTTGTCTCCATGTGACACGCTGGTTAAATGGACAGGACAAGCCTTTGTAGTTTTGCAATGTCCCATTGTTATTTAGCACATAAGAACAGCGCAGTATTGGTGCAGCTGTTCATAAACTGGTGGTTGCAAAACCTTGTTCAGGGCAAGACAGAAAATGCTATATCATAATTTTAAGTCTGAGTCTTGAAGATGCTTCTGGCAATATGAAACACTCCCTTTCCTTAAAAACATGATTACCTCTAATCCTCATTGTGTGATGCTGCAGATGGAGACAGTACTGAGCATCTATTAGCAATTCAGATACACAGGGCTGAGGTTGAAGTTTTGATCTTTTATGCTCTCCGAGGATCTCTGAAGAGTATTTTTGGCCTGGGGGTTTTACACAGCCCTATTTTGTGAGAAATGCTGAGCTCCCGTTTCTTTTCTTTCTGCTTTGCTGAGGGTGGGGTTCTGAAAGCCACTGCTGAAAACTTCAGTTGTAGCCCGTCTTTTTGAAGTAGTTGCATTTTAAATACTTTCTGAGCTTAAAGTATTCTAATTTCCCCGGGAATAACAAGCACCTTCCTCTAACGGTAGCCGAGAGGAGACTAGCTAACAACACCTTTCACACACACTGCCCGACTCATGCGAAATCTCATACCCCAGGGTACCAGACCTGTTCTGCTGCTGACCTGGACATTAACCATTATCTATAACTTTATAAAGAAAGGAAGGGTTTGGTCTGAACTGTGGATTTGGGATGTTTGCTAGAAGGCTGGGGTTTATAAACCAATAAATAGATATCTTCATCTGTTGCAGCTGCCACCTGGCATCAGGGGCTCCTGGGAGCTTTTGCTGTTTGTAGAGTCCCAGGGAACTGGTGCGATGCAGAGAGAGCACACTGAAGGGTCAAGAGGATGTCAGGTATGTGCTCACCTGAGGTGCTTCAGATGTCCTGAAAAGCCATACAAAAATGCTAGGATGCATCTGTCATCTTCCCCACATTCCTTGCCCAGGCTGTGGAGTGGGGGAACACCACTTCGTGGCATTTTAATACTGGTCCCAAGAAGTCTAGATGTTTGTCTGGCAGGTCTGTTGGTGGTGGTTTGGAAATGTAGTTTTCCTGTATACTGGAAGGCTTGTTTTCTATATACTCCCAGATTTTATCATGGTCATTGGAATTCAATAGAAGAGGGCAGATCTGTCCTTGCTATTATTTACTCGTAGGTGCTTGGTTTAGGAACAAGGTGAAAATATCAATTGAGATGTTAATCACAATGAAAGCAACATGTCACACATATATTTCTTGCACTGAATGCGTACAAATATGGGACTCATGAGATCACACACTGTTGCACTGAAGCTGTGTAAAAGATTAAAGTTTGGAACAGTTTGTTTGATTAATTCCAATGTAGTGGACTCCATTGCTAGTAAGTGACCAGAGGCACTGAGACAAAGGATGATCTTCAGAACATGTTAACTGCGGGGGAGCGGGGACGACTTTCACAGAGGTCACAGAAAAGGATCCGTCCTCGCTCAGTGGGTAAGTGATCTCCCTGCAGGAGAGAGCAAATGCTGCTTTTACATACATGGAGCTCTTATTTGCTCATGACGTGACAATACAAAAGACAATCAAAGTTAGTTAATATATTAATTCTTTTCTTTTTTCTCTTCCTTCATGAGTCATTGTAATTAGGGAAAACTAATATATTTTTCAGCATTAAAATATTGCATTGGGCTATCAATATTCTAGTGTACTCTCTCATGTTCAGAATGTGGAAGGGGGTTGCTAGAAGGTAACTTCCTGTATTTAATTAAGTAGCTTATATGTGCATGGTACTTTTCAGAAAAATGAAATTAATAATCTCAGCAAAGATATTGTCAGGGTGCAGAGTATGAAATGACTGTCTTACTGTATCATTATTTTCCATTAATGAAAATCTTAAAAAACAAAACCCCAAAATCATGAAATGGTTATTCAATAATTTTACCAGTGAATGTTCTCACATCTGTGTAATTTGGCTTTTTTCTTACAATCAGAAAATACTGCCTACAAAAACTCTGTTGGTCCTTTTATCTCTGCACAGGGTCACCTGGAATGATCTCAGCATTTCCATACAAAGAGATGCTCTTTCCAGTGTCAGACTTGCTTTCTGGCCCAACAGGTATGGGAGTACATGCTGAGGTTCTATTACTGTGAATTACATATTTATAATTTTTAAAGCACCTCTTTTCAGAAGCAAATCAAACTCTTTGGACAGGATTTGTAAAGTTATTAAGGTTCCTAAAATGCAGATAAACCCTACCTGGGACTTCTGAAATATGAATTAGGAGTCTAAGATACTTCTGAGAATCCTGGTTAGTACATATCTCCATCTTTGGGCCAAATGTGGCCCTGTGTCTCTTCTTGATGATGCGATTTAGTGACCACTGTCACTCAGAGATGTGTCCGAAGGCATGTAAATATTTTGCTGAATAAGACCAGACTTTAAAAAGTGTGTGTTTTTAAAGGTTTATTTCACTTGGCTGACAGACTTGCACCATGCTTTGAATTCTGCAGTATGTGTATAACTGGCTGAATTTCAGTACTGTGTTTCCTGAATATGCAGACTTTGTGCAGAAAATGGTGGACTTTACTGCTGGCACCAACGTATGAAAGGAAAGTTTCCTTAGAAGCTGCCTGACACGTCACCCGAAGTCCTTTAAGGTAACCACTCTGCTGGTGAGCCAGGGCTTGTTGGGGCTTTCATAAGCAAGCAACTTTAGACTCTCTGTTGTTATGATGTCCGAAACTGTCTGAGACAATGTCTCAGGTTAGCATGTAAAGCCCTATATAAGTACTAAATACTCCCAAAAGTCTATTTATCTTTGCAGATGTCCTTGTTCCTCACTGAAAAATGCAAGAATCTGATTAACATATTTTGTAGAAAAAATTAGCCCATCTTTGCTTTTTTTTCCCCACCTGTTTCCTTCTCAATCAGGAGAAAAAAAAATTAACCTTTTGATGACCAAAGTACTGGGTACATTCACAGGCTGTACATGTCATGTTTTTGGAGTTCTTGGCATTGCCAGGACAAGAAGTTTAGGATTATGAACAGCTTTAAGGTTCAGCTCTTCAGCAACAAGGCTGTCTGCAAAGCTGCTGTTGCAGTATATTTAAGCAAACTGAACTCTTATAACCTGATGGCTGGATTAGGAATAAGGACTAAATTTCTCCAAGTATTTCCCATTTTGATATAATTTGGGAATATTTAGGGCTGAATATATTGTAGTCAGATCTTTGCAGCCACTGTGTTTCATTGCAAGTGTACTCATTGTTAAAAGGCAACCTAGATCTGGTTCAGAAGCACATTATGTCTGCTGAAGTAATGATGTATTTGTTAGAATTAATTTTAATGGTAAATCCTCAACACAAGCAGGTGTGCAACTTGGTGGCTGAGACTTGTTCTGTGCCGCAACGCAAATGAGGGAAACACACAATGTTCAGCATCTGCCACATACAGGTGATCAGCCTGCAGCTGCTCTGACTCCCAGGTGAGGATGTAGATTGGGAGAGCATCCTCACAGCCACGCAGCAGCCAGGAGCATCTGTCATCTGGCAGGTCCACCCTCTGTCTCCGTTGAAGGAGCCCTGCTGGAGAGCACACACTTTGGCAATACAAAGTTTATATGATACACAAACAGGGAACACATCTTCTCTTATGAAGAGTAACTGGATGAGGGTATAACTATTGAAACACTGAACTGGCAGTTCTGATTTACTTGCATGAAGAAAACTTGTACTCCAGTCCAGCACAACACTTGGATGTATGTTTAACTGTAAGTCTGTGAGCCTCATGGAAGAAGTATCAAATGGAGCACTTGCAGAAGCATTTATAAAATCATGATCATACTGATGAGAGACGAGGAAGCGTCCTTGTGGATGGATACACAGGAATGGTGCCTTCTTTTTATGTTTTTACAAAGCAAACAAACATTTCCTAGGGTAGAATAAAAATTGTAATGGCAGAAAGATGCAACTAAAAGGCTGACATTCTTCTAGTGTTCAACAGCCTTCCTTCATAACAATGCACGCTGTTCTACAGCAGCGTGTCAGCCACCCAGAGTATTTAGATCCGCAGTGGGGAGATTCATGATCCTGCAAGAAAATTTATAATTGTGACAAAAATGGAATGAAATCCAATTTCCCTCCTTTTTATGTATATCTTGAATTGGACCTTATGTGACAGGACTGCAATTAATATCTCTTGTAAAACAGAAGGCTCGTTAAATTGGTCTCATTATGGTTGCTGAGGTTGTGTGCTGCTGCTGAAAGGGATTCCCCCATTATCTGTGTTTGACACGTACTCCTAATCAACCAGGCCAATTCTGCTTTATCAAAGGTCTGTCACATGAGTGGAGATAATATTTATTCTGACTTGTACTATTAGCGTAAAAAATGTAGGTTGCACTGGCAGACACATAACCCTCTGTCACATATGGCCACACAGAGCATTTATTGAGGTGTTCCCTTTCTGCAAAGGTGTTTCTAAATATAGCTTCACCTTTCAGTACAGGGGCCTCAGGTCCTTTCCGTTTTTTAAAACCCCTACTTTCAAGGGATATTTATGAAATTAAATTTAAATAGACTGCGAGGAAATCTCACAGCAAGAAGTGTTAAGGGACAAGTTTAATATCAATTCTGCAGTTTCCTTCAAAATTTATTGATGAAAAAGAAAATCCAGCAGCTCTATAAAGCCAGCTTGCCTTGGAAGCTTCTTAGCAATAAATGTTGTAATTTCTGTGAGATCTTAATATGTATCACAGTATTACCTCATTTGTTGAAAATTTTCTGAACACTTGGTTTTGTTTCACATCGATACTCAGTTTATCAGGGATCCGGACATTTTCTCTGTTTATAGAGCTGTTCATAGAAAATTGATGAGTTTTAACAGAGGTGATACTACTTTAGTCTGTTGGGTTTAGCAACACTGATATGCTAACATCACCAGAAAAAGGTTTGCACAGATATTTTCATACTATTACAGAATTATGTGGTCAGAAGAAACATTTGTAGCTGTAATGCAGCCTCATATGTTTGTATGAGAAACCACCTACCCCAAACCTCAAACCAAATGTTCTCTTATTTACATGTAAGAATCATGGATAGCTGGTAGATCCATACAAATGCTCTACGTGTGTGTATATATATATATAAAACCTATACAAATGCTACAGACATAGTTTTGATTTTTCATCCTTTTCCTTATATATACAGCATCTCTTACCAGAGGAAGATGCTTCCTTGTCTCCAGTAATACAAAGCAGTTTCCGGTTTGAGGGAGAAGATGGGAATGGGAAGAAAAGAGAATTGATGGTGCTCATGCCAGCTGTTGGAATGACACTGCAACACCCTGACCACGACCGATTGCTGGGAGAGTGACCGAGAAATGAGGTGCGAGGGTGTTATTTCCTATGGGAGTCCTTCTTTGATTGTTTAAACTCTTTTTTTACAACAGCATAATTTCTTTCTTAGATCACCATGAAACTGAGAGAACACGGATCGGCATTTTACAACAGGCCCCTTGGTACAGCAGTGCTGAATATTGGCTGATACTTCAGACAAAGGAAATGAAACCAGTAGAAAACAAACATCCTTCCTCCCCAGAAGGAGGTGTGGGAATGTGATTGCTGCAGAAGTCACTGTCACATCAAGGAGGAAGGTGAGGCGTTGTAAGGGTGCTGAGCCTGAATGAAAGCAGATACTGTCCTGCAAGTGTCTGGAAGAGGAGGGCCCCTACAAGCACAGCCTAGTGCCAGATCTCTTGGTGTCTCTCTTCCTTTTATCTTGGGGCTGATGGCTGAAATGCTAGGTGTCCAGAAATCAAATGATTTCCCAGTCACTATTCTGTTCCTGGGAAAGCTTTATCTGCTAATCAGGGCCTTATTTTCATGATTTGCTCCAATATGCAAAAAGCTTCAACTGGGACTGTAATCCAGAAGACAACATTTGTCTCCTTCTATGAGAGGTGATCTGAGTCAGTGTATTGATGCCATGAGACCGGGCCATTTATTCCCTCTTGAGAAGGGAACTTTCCTTTTTTCTTTCTTTCTTCCCCTGTTACGTCCAAGGTGAAAAGCTCTGTATCGTTTCTCTGGTCCCACACAGAATGATGGAGGAATAGCTGCATTTTACAAATGAACAGAGATAGAACACTGCACTAGAAAGACTTTAGTCTGTTTGTTCTTGGGTAGAATGCATAGAACGTTGAAATATCACATAGAGATATTATATGCTAAATCAGTTAATCACAACTTGGAAATTATTAGTACATTTTAAGCCAAAACATCCAAAATAGGTGAAGCTAAAGGTGAAATGAGATTTTTGATCATGTAGATAATAATCTTTCATTTTTCCAGACTCATCTTCCATGAGTTCCCAGTATTGTGTGTACCTCTAACACTGTGTAGCTTGGTGTAGCTTGGTGCATAATTAACGAGCTTAATATAATGCCATGTTTGTTTATTCATACCTACTTCAAATTTATTAGATGAAGTATCCTGGGTCAGTGTTGGAAATCAGAAAGCATGGAGCTAGTCTTTTGATGAATAATTTGTTGAGAAGTTGATGCTTTTGCAGACGTAAATCATCAGTTAAATAAACATGACTACAGACAACAGAATGGTCCTGGTGGGGTAGCTTCTGCCCACTGAAGAATGGGAACCAGACCCGCTTGCACAAAGTTCCTGCAGGCCTTGTAGAGCTGATGCCTTGTACATGCAATGATCTGCTTATCAGCTGTACCCTGGTGGTCTGGGTTAGCAGGATCTCCCCAGGCACTGCTGCGCTGGGAACAGGCAACGGCTGCATCTTACTTTGTGGGGCACAATTGCTCCTGGCTTCAATAGAGTTTGGAGCCAGACCTCTTTTTAGTTGTTTACAGTACTCAGAGAAGAGGACACCTACATGAACTGCAGTTTGCATGGATTATCAGGGCACAACTCTGCTTATGCTTTCAAACATTCATTCATTTCTATTGCACGAGGTATTGTATTAAGCACTTTGCAAAATGTGGCAGGAAGGACACAGAGACACAGGTCTGTGTTTCCTGCAGTAAGTCCATCTTTCCCTCTTTAATGGACTGAGGTCTCAAAGGGTAAGTCCAAGAGTCAATAAGGGCAGGATAACTCAGTTAACAGGGCTGAATGGGCAAACGCTGGGCAGGTCGTAAGGCCAGGCGGGTCTAATGCAAGAGGTTGATGTTCTGTAGGAATATAATTAACAAACAGCAGAGGCCAAATTCTTTCCTCTGAGACTTCCTAATCTGGAGGAAAGAAGGGAAAGAAAAATCTTGCATATGCAGAGCTCATAGATATGCATTATCCCAGAACAGTGGGGCTGAAAATATAACTGTTTAGGGCAAGGATAAGTCTTTCAGTTAGAGATCTGGAAAATGGAGAAACAGAGGTGAAGATCTCTGCTTGCGCTGAGAGCTGATCTCTTGAGGTCAGTTCTGACTGTTTGTGGAGGACTTCTGGTTTTTTAATAATTGCTCAGAAACATCTCAATGTTTTGTCAAGAGAATGTAATGAAACCAAAGGGCAGTGGTTTATCTGAAAATACTGAAGCAAAATATTTGTGTTGTGAATGTTAGACTGTAGGAGTCAGGCTGGTACTTTGCCAGAAAATATGATTTTGGGGAATTCTGTGGAAATTTCAAGATATTATAAACAAAAGCTGTCAGGCAAAAGGTATGAAATCCAATGTTTTTTGTCTTCTGAAATAGATTTTTTTAAGAATTACCCCAGATATGTGAACAATTGAACAGTGCAGGGGGTGGAGGAGGAACTCCTGTCCTTCCTTTAATCGTCCTTTAATTTCCTTCTGATCAAACTCATTTAAGTATCAAGATGACTGATTTCTAACTGCACCCAGCTAGAAAGAGAATTGTTTCTTTTTACTCCATCTAAATTTTGAGCTTGGTGTAGATTTTTAGAAAGGAATTTGTTTATGGAAATTTGCAATCCCAATGGATTTACAGTTTTCAAAGGAAACTCAATCCAGGCTTCATCAGTTCAGTTACTAAAATATATACATATAAATATTTTTAAAAAATAAGTGTATGTATATATATATACACCTTCTGCTGCACTTTTAATTTAGAAGTTAGACTTCAATTTAGCTACTTATCTAAATATTTCCCATAGGTAGACATATACTCAGCTGACCAGTTGCTAAATTGATAGTCGCCCTAGAAACTTTGTCTTTACCCTTTAATATCACAGAGGATTTGTGTTTTAATTCCTTATGCATAAGGAAAAATAGAATGTGTTCCAGCGTGAATTGGATAAGAAAATGGGATGCACGTGTGTGTGAAGTTAAACATACGTGGAAGTGCTCAAAGTACTGCAGCCTATACTAATAAAAATTACAGATTTGATAATTTTCAATTACTTTTTCACTCAATGGTTGGTGAAGGGCTTTTTATTCTTGTTTGGAAATATATTTTATATTAGAGTTTATACAGTATTTCAGGGTGCACAAAACATACAATTCTTATTTGCAGAGCAAATAGAACAAGTCATTATGCTGAAAAACTGCTCCGTGTCTGTCTGAGTCTTCTCCCATTTTCTAAGTTATTACAGTCAGCTTGAAATGCCTTTCTTTTTTTTTTGTGTTTGTATACAATGCTTATCTTGCATCCATATTTTCTATCCTCTAGATCATACCATATGAAAACAGTGGGAAAGTTAAAAGTGATTTTGGCAGTGTATCAAAGTTAATTTCAGGAGTAATCTTGTTTGTAATTTTCTATTAATAGGTAGTATTTTTATAATAAATTAATTTTTTTCTGGCAGTCATTATTCATAAAAAAGGATTTTTGTGTTTCTCCAAATGAGTAGCTCAGTGCCTTTTTATTGGCTCTAAGCCTAAACTTCAGCAAGTGTGTGATCAAGTATACCGGAAAAATCCTTTGTCCATTGCTAAACCTTATGAAATTGTAGATCAAAAGAATTTTCCTATCTTACAAGGACTGTGGTACTATTCATAGGCTAAAAATGACTGTCAAAGTAATAAAACAACTACTGTTGTCAGGGAAAGATTAAAAGCAGCAGCTGGATTGTACACAGTCAACTTTAAAATCTTTCTCTAGGAAGGTAGATGCTTTAGAAAATGATCTGGCTTTTCAGTTGATTTGCCATGATTGGCAGCCCCATAAAATGGCTACTGACACAGGAACTTGCAAAAGAAAGAAGCCTTTTTTTCTCCCTATAAAGAGAATATTCTGCTTCTTGCCTTCTCCCAAATTGGACTCTGCACTTGGAAGTGAGATGTAATGCAAGTGTCATGGTGATGATGGGTGCCAGCCTTTTCCTCTGTTTTATCCAATTTACCTATCCTCTTTTTTTCTGAAATCATTCCTGCTGTCAGTTTTCTGCAGCTTCTACTTTAACCTATGTTCTTCTTACTATTTTAGTTTTGTTCCTTGAGTTCATCTGTACATTCTGCAATTCTCCTCAAATTCAGTATATTGCAACATAGGTTTCCATGTAATTTTTCCAAGATCATAATCAGCTGGAACAGTACCAGATACATCTAATCTCCATTCAGATTCTACCTTTATCCTTGATATCAAGGAGTGAAATTTCTTCTAGGAACTTCTAGCCATTCTGCTTCTCAGATTAGCATGTGTGCAATCTTTGAAACTATTTATGCAAGGTCAGTGTAATGTTTTCTTTAATTAATTCTTTTCTTTCCATTTTCATTATCTTTTTTATTTCAAGTCATCCAGACCTTCTTGTTTTGCTGAATGAAGTAGGTTACCTTTCTACCTGTATCATAAGATTTTGCCATCTACTTTGCACTTTGTGATTTTTCCCAGATGGTTATTGTCTTTGGGGTTTTGTTTCCCTGTACTTTTTTGAGTTATATTTATTTCTTAACCTTTTACCTTTAATATTTCTGACTACATAACTTGTTAACCTGGAGGGCAGTTTATCTTTCCTTCATTCTAACAGCACCATTGGGAATCAACTAAATGGTTTGCCAACCCTTTTCTTCTCACTGGTTTCTGATTCTAACCCTCCTAGTATATCAGATTGTAATCCTGGGCTCCACATTCCCCTGTGAACATCACTGTGCCTGTCCTCACCTCTGCTTGCCTAGATTAACAAATAGAAGACCTGTTTGTATGTACTGTCTTCCTTTAGGGTTCTGTGCAATGGAGTTGTGAAATGGACAGCTTTTGTTCCACTACACCCTTTTTTTCCATGCAGTAGTCTTGAAACCGTGTATGTATTTGGCTTTTGTGGGTGTAAGAATACATATGTGTTTCGTAATTTGTCAACAACTCAAATTCATTAGTGGTGGCTGTGCCAGGCCTGTAACGTGCCCAGTTTGTAAGCGTGTACATTTTCTTCTTGCCCATTCAGATGCAGGGCTTGGAACATGCTGCCCCGCAGTTATCAGGTAACATCAGCAGTGTTCTTTATAACTGTGTTGAGGATGGAAAATTTCAGCTGGGAGCCAAAAGTTACCATCCCTTCTGATCTTTTTTTCAGTGCCCTGCCTGAAAAACTCAGGCTTCTGCAGTAGCTGATGGCTGAACTGATTCAGAAGGAATGGTGTGCAGAAGAGCTGCTGAGGAGGAGAGGCACTGGATGCGTGCTCTGGCACAATGGCAGGCAATGTGGTCCACCCCTCCACAGTGACTTACCCTGCTTGCGGACTCCCTTTACCCAAATCCGTAAGCACCACTGTCTGAATCCCTTCAGCTTCTTTTTGCGCTCAGGCTCTAACAGCAGCACCAAACCTCACCCTTGCTGACCGTGGACCTTAAAAAAAAAAAAAAAAAAAAAAAAAGGACAATGTCTGATGTTTTTTTCAGATCTTTCTGAAGGAGAAATACAGATAAAAGCAAAGCTCTTTGTGACATTTTTTTTTCACTATCTACTTGAAAGGCAGTGGGTCAGAATTAAAGCATTTTTGCCGTGGAGGAAATGTGTGGGATGTTGGCTGCAAGCCAGTAGCCACTAACATCCCTGCTGCACTAGGAATACTTGAATGAAGTGGGCGTCAACCTCGGGAGAGAGGGCAGCACTACCTACATCAGAGGAAAACCTCTTCATTCAGATTCAAGGAGTAAAAATATTGAATGGGGATGAACCGGTCTGGTAGATTTTTCTGTGAGGAACAGTGAAAATGCAACAATTGTCATCCAGTCTGGAAGAACATCCTCTAAGGTCCTGTGCCTGGCAGGTCCCATTCGCTCTGCAGGAGAAGAGATCCATACAGTCACTGACTTCTCTGACAATTTTAAAGTTTCATCTTCTAGTTCTGTTTTCTCAATGTACAGAATGATGAAGTAACATCCGGAAACCTTCAGCCAGTAGTCCTTGCTACAGCCAGTCTTCTAGTACTTTTTTCCAAAACCAGAATAAAGATATGAAGTGTGTCAAATGCTTCTATAGAATATAATTTACCCAGACATACATCCTGCTTGTGTGCAGCCGAATATCCACTGGGGAAAAAAAAGTGATTTCTAGAGTTCCTTTGTAGCACTAAATTATGAA
Source organism: Limosa lapponica baueri (assembly GCA_002844005.1). Taxonomy (NCBI): domain Eukaryota; kingdom Metazoa; phylum Chordata; class Aves; order Charadriiformes; family Scolopacidae; genus Limosa; species Limosa lapponica. Next base: position 118,907 of record KZ506910.1, on the reverse strand, counting down.
TCTGAAGGATCAAACAGAATATACCCAGTGTTGTCTTTCTCATTGTTATCTGCCCTAGTTACAGAGTTAAGCCATCTCGCTGAGTCAGTCACCAGTTCTATCCAGTCTAAATATGACCACATTTTTCTTGAATCAAGTCCACCATCAAGACATGGGAAATAGTTTTTCTTTCCAGTTCCAGTAATGCAATATGTAAGCAACAGTTTGGGGTTTTTTTTGTCCAAAACTACAGATCTGTGCTACATATGCATAAGGAAAAGGAGATTCCCATCTTATTTGTGACATCATTGAATTATTAGAAAGTAACACATTCATTTTTTTCAAACAAGAAAAATGGCAATTATAGAAAAAGGGAAGGAAGTGTTTTGGCTAAGCGTGGGCACTGGGCAAAATTGGCCAGTGCCCAGTGTCCAGGGACATGTAAAAAGAGAATGGCTAGAATAGAGCATCACAAATACTTTAAGAAGCTCTTCTCCTCGCATGGAAAATAAAGTGATCCTGAACAAGTGACAAAGCTACTTCCATGTAAGTCTAGATGTTTACATGTTAGTGATGATCTAGATTTTGGATACAGTTGTGCATGTTGGGTCAATCATGTCTGGCCTAGTAACACTGAAGTTACAGAAAGCTGGGGGCTAGGGGCTTCAAAATGACAGTTAACTGACATGGATGAAAAAAGTGAATCTGAGCAGGATTTGGGAAAACGAGGCCCATGAACTAGAGCAGGTCTATTGAAGCGGACAAGGTAATTATTTGCTTTGCTATTATTATGGATAATAGCTTTGTGGTGACAATTTGCTTTTCAAATTCTGGTTTTGGAGATGACCTGTAACAGTGTGTTTGTGGACACTTGGTTTGCAGTGTCCTACCTCCTGGCAGAAAGCCTGGGGTAGGTGGAAACAGACTTAGTGCCTCAGGGCTGTGTAGTTCCTGTGGCTGGTAAACTGAAAATCACCAAATAACCAACACAGCAGGTCTAGGTGGGTCAATGGGTACTGTTTGATATGAATCAAACCTGTAAGATCAGGGAGAGAAATGTACTTGCTACAGCAAAACTAATTGTTGGCCTTCTAATGAGTTGGAAAAATGAATTAGAGCTGCAGCTTGAAAAAAAGGGGGAAAAAGAGCTCATAACTGATGGATGCGGTGGAAGTTGCAACTGCCAAGGTAAGTGTGGACATCTGCATGAAGGCACACAACAGAGCCAGGAGTCAAAGTCTGTGATGGAGAAGAGGAACTGAAAGAAAGCTTGATGGCAGCAACATAGGAAGAAGGAACAATGCAGAGAAGGTTCGGATGCAATATTGGAAGATGCTTACACGCTTCAGGAAGAAAAATGTGTGAGGGGTAAAATACTCAGGAAATTGGAAGGAGAGAATGTAACTGTAATGTTTTCTACTGTGAAGAACCTTTCTTTTTCTGAGATCTCTGGGTAGCAAGCAGCAAATTAGCAAATCCTCAAAATGAATTTTGAAAGTAACCACACTTTCTGCTCTGAGAGGAAAGTTTAAAATGTCTAACATAGTTTTTGTAAGGAAAAGGAAAATGTGCCGGAGGGCTGAGAGTTCTTAAGACCAAGTTATAAACCTTTGAAAATAGGATTTTATAATGGAAATGCAGAGATCATTAACTATTGTAAGCACCTCTAAGAATGACACCTCTATAGTAAATTACATTCAAATTAATATAAAACTGTAAAGATTCCCTGACAGCTTTGATTATGTAAGTTGATTTTAGTAGTTAAATGTTGACTTTCTATAATGCATTCTCCAAATATTATACTGAATGCTGCATCATATATAACAATTACCATGTCACAGTGCTATTTTGTGTAAATTAAATTATTGACAGCAATATAATTTTGTATTCACTTTATTATTTTGATTCATTTTTCTGTCAAAATATACAATGACTCTTCACTAGATTTAGAAACCAGAAAAACTCTTTAGATGGTGAAGTATTATTCTCCATACATTATTTTTCCTTAGCCTGTAATGAGGTTGGGGGGGAGAGAGGGAAGCAACATTTCATTCCTTCTCTGACATTGTGTGTGTTTTTAGACACGTTGTCAACTTTAAATTGTGTTACAATAAGTGTGCTTATCAGAAAGCCTGCAAAGTCTGTGGCAGCCCTGGTCAGACTCTCTGGGCACGCTGCAGACCTGGTGTTTTTAGTGTACTCCAGCACAAGTGCTGTCCTGAATCACAGGCCGATGTGGTTGTTCAGCCCAGCTTTACGGACAGTCTGCGGTACCTCACAGGGTGAATACCTCCTGTTCTTTGCTATTTCCTGTGGATAAAAGTGAAAAACATCACCTGTTTGGTGCTGCTCTTTCTTCGCACCTTTTCTTCCCATGTCCTTTGTGGGTTGTGGCAACAGTGATTGTCCCTCCTTGGATGCCTGGAAAGCACTTGCAGGTTGTGGTTGTAACTGCAAATTGATGCTTAAAGTTTTCTCATTAACCCTCCTCCAGATGCACAGCCTGTCAGCTCCTCGCGATCTGCTCGAAGCTAGGGTGTGGAAATTGGGACAGCAGCTGCGTCTTCCAACTGGATCTTGGCTCTTCTCCAGGCAGGTACCCTGACCTCCGCTGCGGAGCCAGTTCAGCTGGCTCACTTCACGTGAAACTCAAAATCTGCGTCAAAAAGGCACAACCAAGCCCCAGAGTGACTATAAAATATGGGTTTGGGCACCATCCTACAAGGTGGAAGAAATGGATTCAGCTGCATTTAGGCAGAAAAGAGGGCTGAATCCAGCACATCACACACCGTGGGCAAGGATTCTTAACTCTGGGTATAAGAATTCTCTCCATTCCGGGTGGTGGTAGAAAGCATCAGAGAGTAGATGAGCATCAGAAAATGCTCATCTTCTCAGCTGGTCCAGTCCAAGGAGGTTGAGGAAAGCCTACTTTGCAAATCTCAGTGGGGTTTAGTTATGGCTTAGATGCGGCTAATCCTTAGTTATCTCTGCATCTGCCTAATAATAAAAACCAAAGGCACACAGCACTCCTGAGAGCCTGTGAAGCAGTTTCTCATCCCTGGGCCAGTGAGTGCTGATTTGTTTGTGGCCACACAGCTGTGGGCTAGTTCCCTCTTCGGCACGTTGGCCCAGATCTGTGCCCCGTGTAACGCCCTGGGAGCCTTGAATCTGAATACTATTTTTCAGATGCTCTTTGCAGTTGTGTTATTCACTGTACTGAGCACGTGGAGTCGAGGCGGCTGAGAGGAAAGCTGCGAGTTGCCAGCATGGTGAAGGTGGGACAGGGGATGAGGGAAGGGCTAAATCCTTTCCGAGTTCACCATGGGTTTAGCAGTGCTCCCCAGATACATCAAAGTTCACTTGTCTGTTGACCTGAAGTTGGGAACACATAAATAAAACATATTTGCTTTCTACAGCAGCACAAAATTGCAAATACGGATGAAATACACTTAGCTATTGCATTTGTGTTTAATTCAGTGTGAAATGTTATATCTGCAGCATAGTTTTAAGGGACAGAAGCTCAGAGAGACTCTTGGTAGTCTCCGCTGGGCATTAGTGGTAATGCTGAAAGTAGACGTCACTTCTTAGCCTGGATCATTCCTTTTTCCCTTTGCTTAGCCTCTGTTTGATATGGCACGTTTGACATCCGCAGTGTGGTGGCAGTAGTAGTAGTGTGCACATGGAAAAGAGACTTTGCTTGAAGAATGATATGTTTTTCTATTAGATGGTTTGATAGAAAACCATTAGAACTCTGTCAGCCTTGCCTCCTAAGGTATTGGTATTGGTGTATATTCTGTTGGCGAACTGAACGTATTAACAATTATTGCAGAAACAACTGTGGAAGCCCCATGTCAGCATGACCATTTGTATCATCTGGTTTATAAAATCCCAGAAAGTCATTGGTGAATGGAATAATCATTTCCTTCTAGGTTCTCATCTAACATTTAGCAGTCATTCCTCCTTGGAATATTTAGCTTGTAAGGAAAGATCTTGTCCCTGCATCTTTCTGCATGTAATTTCATGTATCTTTCCCTGTATGAAGCAGTTTCACGCACAAACACATGTACAACAGTATGGTTTTAATAGAACTGGCTTCACTTGGGAGCAGACAAATAGACTTGGGTCTTCTTCTGGCACTGGCACAAAATGCTAAGCTGTGATGCTCAATTTCTCATTTGGCTTCATTTCTTGTTTGGTTGGCCAATGTGGGAGTTAATCGTATAAACACAGAAATATGGGGGATAGGGAGAAAAGCGTTCTGTGCTGTCCTGTTCGTGTAGCTCTGTTTCTCGCTGGCTTTGTTAATGTATTGCTTCCAGCAGTTTAAATGGCCGGCGTGATGAGGAACAGGTGGTGATGAGAAGGAGTTAATGTGACAGGACATGGAGAAATTGTGTTGCTCGATAGGAAGTTGTTCCTTACAGCATATTTCTGTGCTAGCCCAACAAGTGGGGCTCTATTACAGTATCCCATGACTACACCAGAAGATACAAAGGAATTGAGTTGAAGTGTGAAGTATATATCCTGTTTCAGCTAATTCTGGCATCTAAGATTTTAGATGGCAGTCGTTCCCCTTGACGTGTGAGTGCCCAGACATTGTGGTGATGAGCTAGGCCTTGTTAGGACCTTGTTAGTAACTAAACTGGAGAGAGGAATTTTGCACAAAAGGAGGATGTAAAGCTTAAACAGAGCAAACAAGAACTAATAGCTGGTTAAGTTATCCTGAGAGTTGCGAAAGATGAACCTGCTGGGCAGGTATTCCCTAACAATGTCATTTTGACTTTACTAGCCTGCCTTCTCCTCAGTGCATCCTCTATTTGTTCAAAGAAAATCATCTGCTCCTCTCAGTTATTTCAAAGTAAAGTCACAAGAATAGCTTGTTCCCACTCTATTCCAAATATAGCTGTTGGCAGCAATTGCTGAGATAAGGGGGAAGGAAAAGGAACTACCAAGGAAGAGGAAAGGCAGGAGGGGGAAGAGAGAAAAGAGAGCTGAAAAGGTTGGACAATAGAGAGTAAAGAGAGAGAAATGAATGAGAGGGGGGTGAAAGAACACAGACAATACATTGCCGCAGAAAAAACAAATCAAAGAAAGAAACAAATTCCTGCAAACAGGTGGAAGCAGCCCAAATACAGAATGAAAAGGAACCATGCCCACCCTCAGAAGCTTGAGTTTTAGCCTTGAAAAGTAACCAAACCTTAAATAAAATCATGTCCAATTTTGACTTTCACTCAGATTGTAGGGGTTATAACATCAGAAAACTTATGCTAATTTACACCACTTCAAGATCTGGCCCTAGAAATTTTAAAAGCAAAACATGTTGCTTATTTTAATCTCTTCTGGGATTTTTTTTTAAATTCTCTGCTCCAATAAACTTTGCTGGCAGTTCCTGACAGAAAGTCATCCATTGGGTAACTTTGCTGAAAATGAACCTGAACCTTCTCCTCAGGAGTTCACAGTCAGGATGAACTGGAGCATGTAGACATGCCCTTGGGAGCAGAAAATAAATGATGATAAAAAATAAGGAAAAGCCAGAACCACCCTCAGACTGACTTACCCAGAGCAAAGAGCTGAGGGTTTTCAAGGCTCAAGGCAGACTGGTTTAAGACCAAAGCACCAAGAAATGAGACATAAATGGAAACAGGTTCTGAGAAGTGGCACATAAACAGGGCAAACGCAAACGAGTCCTTGGCAATCTACAAATCCTCTAAATGGCTCCAGCTTCCCTGGAGGGGTGGGAAGTTTCTGAGAAACACCCCACAGAGCTCTTCTGCTTCTCTTCTCAGAAGACTGCTTGGAAAATGGTGCCAAGAGTTTTGCTTTCCTTCCTGGGCTGCTGAAAAGAGGTGCCATACATGACCTTACTCCTCAGCTGAGGATAAAAAGCCGTACCCAGTTTTGAAGGTGCTGTTTTCTATAAACTGAGTATGTCCGAAAGGCCTTCTGAAAAGCTTTTTAAGTACTCAGACACTAGGTAATGGGACCAACAGGAGAAATGAAAATGTGATGCTATGCTTCTTTTATTTCAGTCCTTCAGAGAGGAAGGCCACTTGCATCGTTAAGGGATGCCCTCGATTAGTCTCTCTCTGGACTAAAGACCCATTGCAGCCATGGGACAAGGCAGTATTTACACAAAAGCACAGGAGATGCATTAGAGCAGGAAATACAAGGGTAAGTGAAACTAGTTTCAGAAGAAAGGACTGGAAAGTAGAGCTTAGCAATCAGACTATTGCTATTCAGAAACAAATTCATCATTATTTTGAGAGTCTTGTCTCATGAATGGCATGTGTATCCCAGTTATTTTCCCTGTTATGAGAAGCAAATTTTTTTATTTTTTTTTTCCCCAGTAAGCATCATGCAGAGCTGATATTTTAGCCTTTCAGCAGGAATGCTCCCAAGCACCTCTCTGGGGGATGTGATCTCTGTCCTGACACCTGTGGGGCTGCACAGGTCACAACCAGTGGGACAGCCGTCAGGCAGCCCTGCTCCCCTGGCCGGCGTCTCTGACTCAACAGGGCTACGCTTTGGTCCCTCTATAGGTAGCACAGCTGTGATGTAAAGCTTTCGGTGCGGTGTTACGTGGTGAAACACCAGCAGCACGGAGCTTTCTGCTCGGCTGCCGGGTCCTCGCCGGCTCCTGGGAGCATCTTCCCCCAGGAGAGGGCAGTGGAGCCCGCACAGGCGTCCCGCTCCCCTCCCGCCGCCGGCGGGAACGTCCTTTCCCGCGGGTGTTGGGTGAGGAACGACAGGGGTGCGCAGAGCGGGGGACTACGGGGTTCACACATACGCTAGAAACCGCGTACGGGAATATCCAGGAAATGTTCTGCGCGTTTAATAACGAGAATAGGTTTTGGGCAAACGAGTTTGTTGTTGTTTTTATTTGACTGGAAGTTTTCTCTGTCACATATACTTGTTTACAGCTGTACAAACTTAGACTAGTAACTTACCGATTCCACACGGGTTTGTTTAATTCCTATGGCCCGAATTAGAAAATGTTATTGACATTTAAATAACCCTTCAGGATGCTGCTGAGGCTCTCCTGAGCCAAATCCTCACAATAAAGTCATTTACTTATTTCAAATTTACAGGCATTCATCCTAAGACAACAAGCAGCCCTGGCTGAAAACCACAGAGTGTGGTTTCAAGGTACTGTAATTAAGGGCAGACTGGGATGCCTTCTCCTCTACTCTTTAACCATCCCCTTCCCCTAACACGCCAGCAGCCAGGCAGCTGTCTTCTGTAGATTCATGTTTACAGCAGGTTTCCCTGGCTGGGTACCAGGTTTCAGTGACTGGCCAGTACAGGCTGAGAGCCTGTATCAGCCCTGCGAGGGGTGGGCAGGGTAGATTTAAGGGAAGTGGCTTCTGCCTGCAGCCTGGGAATCCAGCAGACACCCCTGGCAAAACAGAAGGCATTAGTAAATCAGCATTTCTCCCTCTGAGGACATGACAAATCTCTGCCCCAGTGAAAAGGGGCAAATTTAGGAAACTCTGAAATCTGGCTTTGGAGAGAAGAACTTCTCTTTTACATGAAACATTAAAAAAAAACCCACCGACCCCAACCTGAATCCAGCCCAGACTTAGGACAGATGTCCCTTGCTGTTGCCATAGGACAGGGTCACTCACCTCCTATCCAGGAACAAGTCCCTGCTGCCAGTTGAGTCCCTACTCCCGAAGGCACCTGCTGAGCTGGGGCCACCTTAACATTCCCAAAAGCAGCAGGGTGCACAGTGGAAGTGGCAGGGTGCGTTTCCCAAGCAGGCCTATAGCATCGTTGCCGTTAGCACATGAGGTCTGTCGAGTTTTGCTACAAAAGCATAGTAACCCCCTGGAGAGATGACTCAAATGTGTGATGTTAAGCTGGTTAAACGGTGTTGCCAGCTCCACAGATGATGAGCTGCCTTTTCTTCCTCAGCCACTCTCAAGCTCAGGTATGGAGGCACGGACAATTTTATCTCTACAGCTCCTGTCTCAGGTACTTGTTGTAGAGAACGACTGCAGGAAAATGTACCCAGTGCGGTGTCAGCTAGCACCTTCTTAAAAGAGCAAATACAATAAATCCAAAGGCTGGTTTCAAAGAAATTGGGAATAAAAGAGAAGTTGTGCCCTTCAGCTCTGAACCCTCTTCAGCCAGTGCTATATCCAGTCAGACATGTCACGCGCATACGAGGCGCAGCTCCTCTCTTGGTGTGAGTGGGGCTTTGGCAATTTACACCAGCAATCTGTCCATCATATGAAACCACGTGGTTTATAGGAACCACAGGAATCAGTAGGATTTTTTGCGTGTAAGGCTCATTGACGTCAGTGCGAGTTGGATGGCCTAACCCTCAGAGTTTGGTATAATCAGCCAAATGGGGATCAAAGGCACAAAGCATATGCAAAGCACCAGAGCAAGAATATCTGAAAAGAGACCAGAAACATTTGAGTTTCATCTGTCAGCATCTTCCTGAAGACCAAGCATTAACTGCGTTTCCATCTTGGCCTGCACCAGATCCTGCTGCCATTTAGACAGAAGTTGAGTGACTTGATTGTCCTTGTAAAGGCTGGAAATCAGACACAATTTACCCCATTCTTGAGAAAGCATTTAAAATTAACCGACAGAGTCAACTACTAGCAGTATTCCTTAGCTGAAGTTAGCCGGGAGGTATGTTAAGTTTTATTCACGTCAGTCTTTCATTGAATCCTCTGAAGTGGAAGAACATTACATTCACCGAGTTAGTTCAAAGTTGGAATTGAGATGTGGGGAGTTTAAGGTGGGATGTGAGACCCTGGTGGTTCTTTCTCCGGTGTGCATTATGATTTAGTGTCATCAGTGGGCACGTGGTATTTTCAAACAATACAGAAAGATGTTGTGGAGTACCCTTAGTATCTGATACATCTGTGACGTTTTGCAGTAAGGAGGATACTGTACTTAGAGTTACCTGTTTCTCAAATTCATGTGAAATAACTTGCCCCACCACACAACAGAATCCAATATTTTGTTCTTTCATAGTAGCGATTAGACCAATTATAGCTTGGCTGTAATGGAAAGGTACAATACAATTGCTCCTACTTCTCAGTCAAATTTCCCAGAACCTGTCTCTCTCTCTCTGTCTCTCTGTCACAATTTAACTTTTAAATTGAGATGGGTTTTTGAAACGAAAATATCTAGAATCCTACTGAAATTGAACATGAGCTTTCTTTCAACTAAATCTCATATGCCAAACTGTATTGGCTGTAGATTAAGTACTAGCAAAGACTGGTAACAAAATCTATGTTAAAAACCACTAAGTATTATATATTTACTAATTACTGTGCACACTTCCCCAATCACCCATGAGGGAAAACATCTAGGTTTATGCCTACTATTCATTAGCAAGTATGAAAAATACCCCTAAAACTTACTTTTTTTAGGCACACTCCTGTCCAGCCTGGGCTCTGCGGTGACTGGACAAGTTACCAAAGTGACTTGAGCATCACTTGAGCATCACAAGTCACCGGAGCATCACCAAAGGCAGTGAAACAAAACCAGAGGAACTGAGAGCACCTTTCTCAGCTGGGGTGTGAGGTGTTTCACGGGTAAAGATGGGCCTGGGAGACAGACGCCCTGTGACAGCGTTTTGGACCCAAGGCAGAGGTAAGTGCATGTGCCATCGGGACACCTAAGCATGCCACGCTTCTGTGGCACATGCTCTAATGGACTCAAATCTGTAAATATTGGTATCAGCAGTTAAAAATGATAGCAAGGGGGTTTTAGCCTTCCTATACACTCTCTGGCTTGTTGCGTTGGAACAGGAGTGTGCTTTTGTAGCATCCCTCATATGTTGCCGTGTCTTGCTGCTGCTTGGGTTGTCGATGAGGGTTTTTTTTTCCGCAGACCACTGAAAAAGGGCCTTGCATGCTACAGACCATATGTGAGAGTTGCTTTCCTAAACGCAGGAATAAACAGCCGTGAGATGAAATATTCCTAAGTAACGAGATTAGTGACACGAACGTAGCATGGGATACAGCTTTCAAAAATAATTACATCTGACACCCTCATCAGCAAGAAGATGTAGGGGCTGCAAGCTCTGAGCTTGGGAACAGCATATGAAAGATTGGCTTCTCCTGGGAAGGGAGGCACAAGGGAGGTTATTTTTAGTATTTCGAAAAAAAAAAAAAAAAAGCTAGAATTTAAGCACTCTTTGGTTTATGGAAGAGATAATA